>BGPR01008547.1:50058-62914 GCA_013235015.1 Araneus ventricosus | reverse complement strand
TTTTTTAAAAATCTCTATTGGCTATGGAAATGAAAGTTTTTTAATGGCTACAATTACATTATAATTAGCTTTCCTGAGCGTCTTTTTAATAGTTTCCATTGATACACTTCTTTCTATTGCTGTAGACATCGATGTAACTATTTCTACAGCACTCCATTTATAATTTTTTTCATATTTGTCTAAAAATGTTTCTCTTAGTAGTCGAACAGAGGATTCCTTTTCTCTCTTTACCAGGCTTATTTGCTATTAGTCTAGACCTTTTATACGTTTGGATGATTTTTTCTATACATCCATGATTACTCCGAACATTCTTTGCAATTTCACGTCGAAATTTGTATTATTCAGAAATTCGAATTACAAGTTTCGGGGTATCAACACTTACTCAGTTCTAGATCTAATTTTGAGATGAAAAAAACTAATGTCTCACGGATATCAATTACATGTCCATTGCAGCATTAAATTTATTACACTGGTTTCATTTAAAGCAAAGAACTGGTGACCAAATTCAAATTTTTATGAACAGTATACTCAATTTTGTGACTCTCAAATTTGGAAATTCATCATAAACATTTAGCCAATTAATTTATTACAATTTCTTCCTTTTCTGTTTCCTTACTTAATATATTTTATAGTGGACATTTTAACATTCCTGTAAGTATTAAAATTAAATGAACATTTTAAGTTAATTTTATAGACATTTAATGAAGAACATAAGTGGTGTATACTTAATTTTGGGAGCCACTGTATGTGGTTTCGAATTTTTTACTCACTGAGAATATAACACGAGTTGTTTATTTCTTATAGTAAGTTAGTTGGCATATGGGTGCAACCTACTCCTGTGTCACGGCATTGACTATCAACACGGCTGCACATGACCGGCAGTCAATGTGTTAAGATAATATAAAAATCCTATTTTTATGATTAATGAGAGTAATATTATCTGAGAAAAAATTAAAATGAGAAAATCAATAAACAACAAAGACAGATCATCAATGGAATGGGCAACTTTAGATGCTTTTAGATGAATTTTACGGCGGCACTCAAGAATATTTAGTTGTATAATATTTAGACAAAATATTATAGGCCTATTATAAGATAAATTTTTATGTGGAATTGTAAAGTTCTAAAGGATAACATTTCATTTTTTTAAACTTGTATCTACGAGATTATATCTACATTTTTTGACAGATCACAAATGTTATGGGCAACTTTGGATACCTTTAGATGAATTTTACGGACGGCAGTCAAGAATATTTGGTTGTATAATATTTAGACAAAATATTATAGACCTATTATAAGAAACATTTTTATGTAGAATTGTAAAGTTCTAAAGGATAACATTCCATTTTTTTAATCTTGTATCTACGAGATTATATCTACATTTTTGTACCTATGTAGATCATACTTTCTGAGGTATGTATTCTACCTGACCTCTGACTCTCGACTAAATACCGTATAATGTACAAGTACCGACGGTTAAATGTAATTGACCAGATAAAATACAAGGAAATAGACCATGGTCTGATCTTCCTGGTTTGCATGGGCAGCAGTAACGATCCAGTGAAACCATAACTTACACTTCTCAACAACTGGAACATTGTGGTAACTCTATCGTATATTGATTCAATGGAAGTTTTCTGAATTCTTTTACAATAAATATAAAAGTAATGAATTCATTCCTTCTTATTTATTTTGATTGGATTTTTTCATTTCTTAGGATACTAAGACATCAGTTTTATTTAATTTAAAATGCAGTGATAAATCATGTCATACCATTTAAGTACCTGAAACTTTTTATCAAAACCTTCTCCCTTATTAAATATTTTTTCGAAACTTTCCCCGTTAAATAGTTGATCAGCGCTGAAATAACAAGATAATTGCTTACAAAGGAAAAAAATTGCTCTAATGTTACATCAGTTATTTCTTGTATGAATGCAATGTTATCACTGCGAACAGCTGTTGAAACAATATCGGCTCAGATAAGGGCTCGTTCTTTATTATTAAAAAGCGTAGGGGGAGGGGAGAAAAATGAGCGGAGATTTTTATGAAAGAGATAAGAATGCTATTTTGAATTTCTGCCAAACAAACTAATTTGATTTTTTATTTTCATAGACATATATCATATGTGAAAGGACATTTATAGAAATACTAGTAAAACTAAATACTAAATTTCATCTAGATAGGCTTATTAAGATTTTGAGTTGCTGCAGACAACAGAAAGAAATCGCTTTGGCTGATTTAGTTCAAAATTTAGTACAGATATGCAATTCTGATGGTAAAATTGATTTCTCAATTTCACCCATCTATCTTGTTGTGTTGTTGAGTAATCTC
The DNA here is from genome assembly GCA_013235015.1 of Araneus ventricosus. NCBI lineage: Eukaryota > Metazoa > Arthropoda > Arachnida > Araneae > Araneidae > Araneus > Araneus ventricosus. The sequence continues at coordinate 60,583 of BGPR01008547.1, read as the reverse complement.
GTTCACATATACATTGTCAGACTTCTTGCTGACGGATTTCATCCAAAATTTGATAGAATGTAGGGGAAAGTGAAGTAAAACCAGGCGGCTAAGGTTCGAAGGCCTGTTGGAGCTAAAATATTCGACATAGTGCTCTCAAATTTAATTCAAATATTAATTGTTTATCGTAGTTCAATATTTCTTTCCAGGAAAGTTTCAATTTCATTACTTATTTTATAAAGGAATTTTTTATTAAAAGAGGCAAACTACCCTGTTTCACCCCACTAGGTAAAATCGTGTACACATGTTAATATTATGGGAAAAGTTGCAATCATTTTCATTTTATATGACAATTTAAGCATATTTGTTACAAAATTCATATGTAAAGCAATTGTCTTCTTCCTGCGCACCACTGGAGCTTTCGTGGGCACAGCTAACACAGTTTTTACATTGAATGAACCCTTCTTCCTTATTTGAAATAGAAAATTCATCATTAAAATATAAAGAATCAACGTGTGATGTGTTTTTATCGTCTTAATTGGAGGAATCATTAATACCGATTGCCCGGTCTTGCGCCACTTGGAGTACCCTGTTTTACCCCGAGTGCAGAGGTTATGAGAAGACGAAATAGAACCGAGCAACAATTGGACTAAATCCTAATTGTTTGATAGGGTATAAAAATTTAGTAAATGTATAATAAGATGGACTAAATATAGTCTTCATAACTGTATTTATTTTTAAGCAAGGATAGGTTAAAATCAAACGAACATCAGAGATTTGACGTCTCAGAACAAATAAACATTCGCAGATGCAATGAATTCAACAGCTACAACACGCCACTATGATTATTCCTTTTTCTTGACTAGTATAGTGTAATACAGTATCTGTATGCTAGACAGGAAAAATAAAAGTTCAGAATAAAGGGTTTTACCCCACTCTCACCTATAATATTTGTGTTAAGACCACTTGCTGAATTTCAATATTGTAGTCGTCAAAAAACTCGAACTCAAGATTTTGACGAATCACCACGTTTTAGACCTCCATGAGTCCGAAAAACACAATTTTGGAATTATGTCTGTGTGTCTATCTGTGTACACGATAACTCGAAAACTATGAGAGCTAGGGGGATGAAATTCGGTATGTGATCTTTACACGTAATTTGTAGGTATCTATCAAATTTTGGACGAAATCCGTTTAAGGGAAGTCTGCCCGTCTGTCTGTCAGTGTTCATGTGAACTCTATAGCTCAAACACTTAAATAGCTATATGGATAAAATTTGGTGTACAGTTTTTTCATCAGAAATGTAGATCCGTATAAAAGTTTGGGCCAAATCAGTCAAAGGATTGACCGTCTGTCGGTCTGTATAATCGCATAATTTTGCGCATCATAACTTCTTAAAAAAATTACTTAGATAAATGAAATTTCTTATGTTATCTTGAAACCCAACTTGTAGATTTGTCTCCAATTTTCGTTTAAATCGGTTAAGAAAAAGGTGTTGAAATTACCTATTTGGTTTTCTCCCCGTTCTACGCAAAAAAAGCAGCTGCGAACGCTGGAGAGAGTGTTTTCCCCACCTTAAGGAATATCGCACGCTTTCCGGCGCGTAGTGTATTCCTCCCCCTACCCTTGTTATAGGTATGCGAGAATGTATTGGGCAGTCACACCCGCTGGTTTATTATCGCGTTCACAGAGGGACATAATTCAAGTCATTTCTTAGAACTCAGGGAGGTCTAAAACGTGCCGATTCTTCACAATCTGGGACCGAATTTGTATACGAGAAAGAAAAAAAAAATTATTGGAAGTCGTGACAACTGTGCTAATTATACTAAACTCTCCTCAATCCCTGGCAGAGTGAAAAATTCTGATCCTATATGTTATTTTCTGTCACTGTTTTCTAATCCTTGTGCTCCATCAAAATAATTAGAATGCACACATTGGGTATGTGTCTACTGGGGCGAGTTATTCACAATGCTTCTTGCTAAGTTGATTTGATATTAATATTTACAATTATATTTTAATATTTATTTTCTATACAATAGTTATGAATCTGGAAAAATTAAAATGTTTTATTAGTAATGTAAGTGGCTACACAGACAAAAGAAGAAGCCGTATTTCAAATCCTGTTTACAACAATACAATTTTTCTAAAAATATTTTAAATTAATTTATTACAATCAATAAATGAATTTTCTCTAATTTGTCTGGTGAGATCAATGATAGCATCCGACTCAATAGCACATTAGTTTTGTTAAAAACTACAGGATACAAGCGTCTTTGGCGACCAGCTTCACCCAGACGTTAAAATATTAATACGGAATACATTTTTATTTAAAATTCCAGCTTTGTAAATTAATCAAACTGAAAATTATAATTTTTAATGGAAATTCAAATTTATGGGAAAATAAATTGCATATTTCCACGCTACCTTCGAAATAAAGAATTATAATTAGCAGACACACACGCATACACCCAGCTTTATGTATATAGATATATCTAATTCTGACGAAATATTTGTACAGAGTTTCGTATTCAAAGATTTGTTGAAGTGTAAAAAAACCCACTAGAATAGAAAAAAACTGTCTTTCTTTTAAAAAAACAATTGATGTCTAATTCACGGAAAAAATATTATTCGAAGACATAATGAAATGCGAGTTAGATTATTCCTACCTTCTGCTACCTAGTAAATTAATCTTTTCAAGCCTGATTAATAATTAAAATTCTCTAAAACAAGAAATCAGCAATAAACGAAATAAAAGTACAAAATTTAAATTAAATCCTACTTACAATAACCATAAAGCTACAACACCAACGGCAAGAAGCGCAAACGTCCACATGGTTTCAGTGAGTTCTGATCTCCCAAGTTCAGCTGTCACTCATCTACCCATAAATAAAGAAGCGATAAGCACAAGAGAAATGTTTAGTATTTTAAAGCTTATCCTTAATCTTATCAATATGACAAAGCCTTTTTTAAGATTGAAGATCTTTGACATGCTCGCGTGTGCTGTCGTCATATGTTTAGTTTTTGTTCTGAAGGAGTTATTTTAGATTTTCGTAAGAATGGCTATTTGATTTACAGTAGAACCTCGATTTTTTTTAGCTGATTGGGACCGCCATTACATCGTATTGAAGTCATATTTATATCGAGTTTAAACGTCTTAAGCCGGCCATTCACTTCACAGATAAACTGGATATTTGGGAACACGAGAAGGAAAAAAACCATCAATATCTATGGAAATCAGCCAAATGGCTTGTGGTGGTTGGAATTCCGTCTGGACTGAAATTGGATCGTAAAGACTGGTGTTTAAAGTCTCGCTTCAGAGTGACCCTGAAAGAGGCTAGCGAAAAGAACAATGCCTTGCGTATATTGAAGCCTCGCTTTGAGGATAAATTAAAATCTGATGCCTGGGGAAAATCGAAGAGCGACTGACAAGCAGCTGTAGAGAGGGAAAGAAGATAGCCCCCTCCATCTTCGTTCAGAGTTAGCGTCCTTTTAAATACAAATGAATGGCGTGTCTGTATTTATCGATTAAAATGGGCGAAAAAAATCCGGGCATAAGACAAATGACATGGTTATACTTGAAGTGAATGGCCGGCTTTAAAGAGTCACATGATTTTATGTTGAACTCTTTTCTTAATTTTTGATATTCGTTGCGTAAAATTAAACGAGTGGTCCGAATGCATAATTATATGCAAGACCACGTGTATATATTTTGAATATTGATAAAATATTTTAGACTCAAATATTTCAAATTAAGCTTTCTGTCTCTTCATTTAGGATGCTATTTTAATGTGATAAATTTTGGTAAATTGGTGCAATTTTTTTTTGCGAAACAATGTTATAAAATCCTGTTTCGGAATGAATGAAACTACAGTGCAATTCATGACCATTCATCAATTGAAGAGAGGTCAATTATTTTACAGTAACCATCCGAATGATTCATATTTGAAAGACTGACAGTTTTTTACGAAATAATTTATTAAGTATTGTTTAAAAAGATTTTCTCGAAAACTAGGGGGCCTCGTACTCTGCTCGCTGAGGCTCGCCAACCCCCAGGTGAATTGCGTAGCAAACCTTCTATGTTTGTTACACAAACCTGCTCTAGTTCAGTTATTTTAAAAGAAAACTATTATAGTTAAGATTAACTGATTTACTTATGATGCTTTAACTTCAATAGCGCAGAATAAAACTTGTTTGCTTTGAAAGATGGATATTTTCTTGATTAATTTAGAAGACAAATTCAACAATTTAATAAAAGTAACAATGAAAATTATAAAAGTGAAAAAAATAGGTAAAAGATTTCAAACACATAAAGAGAGCTTACTTAAAATTACTTAAGACAGCTAACTTAAAATTACTGAACAAAAATGGTAAAAAAAGATTTCAAACAAATGAAGAGAGCTTACTTAGAAATTACTTAAATTTAGTAATAAAGAGTATACGTCAATTTATCTCATTAATCATTAAAATGACAACATAGATTAATAAAGACACTTCAATATAGATTTTATAGATTAACAAAAATCCCAAATATATTTCTTTTCGATTCTTTCAGCCTGTTGAACGCAGGATAAAATTTGTTGTTCTGAAAAGGGCCTTTCTCATATAAAAAAGTATTATTAAGCAAATACAACAGGCCAAGGAATCTAAAACTAGAAAAGTGCAAGAATGATAAATTAAACTTAAAAGTAAAGAACGGCAGTCAAAGTTGTTTTTCCCCCGCCACATGTGATCGAGTTATATATACAGAGTTTTAAGATGAACAACATGTGCTTACAGTTATGCAAGCAATCAATACAAATGCCTTTGATAATTCTATAAAACAATTTAAAAGTATTTAAGAAATTTAACAGAGTCAGAGGTGGAAATGTAAACTACGTACTGAACTATATCATAAAGGATACATTCATGTTCGCAGTACCTCTCCGTAAACAAAATCATGAAAGCAAGCTGAGCATCTTGAAACAAATTATTTCACCTTCTTGCTGAATACCCTTTCAAAATTTTCTTCATGATACTCATTTGCAAGTTGAATTTGTTTTCTTTAATAGTTTCGTATATAATAATTAACAGCTCAGCTGAAATTAATGTTTAACTCATCTAAAGATGGCTCGAAACAAATAGCCATCTTTTGTTTAAGCTTGGATGGCATTATCACGCCATCCATCAAATAGTATAATTAAATAACGCGTTTATTGGGAGTCTCATAATAGAAGAACCTCATATAGAACAATCTCATCAATAATGATTTTCTAAAGATATCTTAAACCTTGTGTGAGATATCTGTTACGTATTCCCCGCCTACCAACCGTAGCGCCCTCAAATGGCCATATGTAAAAACCATTCAGTATCAATGAAATACTGATCATGTAAACAGCTACGCCCATGTGCGGACAACATATCAACTCCCATTCAGCGGAGAAAATAAATCATATTTTTAAAATCAAAAAGAGGTCCGTCGTAATTTGATACAATCCTCTCCAACATCAAGCGAAACATTTAAAAACTTATCAACCTTTTTCTACAAGGTTTACCACTATTTTCATACAAAGATACATTATATAAAATTTCAAAAATAAACGTGCTTAATTTCCTGTCTAAGAATCGCTGTGCCTTTAATATGAAGCTTGGAATGTTATATCCAGGCTGGTAAACGAAATGTAGAGTTAAATGCGAAGTACATGAAAGTTCAGTGATTCGTTTATTCTTCAAGTCTGATACGATATGGTATGCCTAATGTGACCATACGTCCAGTTTTAAACGGGATCACCCCGGGTGCCAATTGGATATAGTTACCCTGGACTTCAGCATTAGTAGGGGCCATGGATCATAATTTCATTGCTTAAGGCCAAATCTACAAAAAAAATTTTAAAATGCCCGCGCAGCATCTTATATTTTTTAATACATAATTCCGCTTTCCAATTTCAATTATCATTAATATATTATATTAGAAAGATACGGAGTGCTTTTTTTATAATAAAAGAACGTATTTTTGTCTTTAATTTTTTTAATGTTATCGATCTTTTAAATTTTTTCATCATTTGCAAAAATTTTTGTTATGAAATAATTTAGTAAATTTGCTTCATTGGATCACATTATTATTCATTTTGCAATGCTACATTTAGAACGTAAATAAAAGCCGAGATTTAGATACTAATAGCGCTTTACCACTATTTTAATGTCAAGGGTTTCTTTATAAAATTGCTTATTTTTGACTTCATAATTTTAAAACTTCGTTTATAATGTTACAAAAATCGTCTAATGGGTGTAAGGGAATGAATCCAACAACCAGCAAGATAAAAAAAAATAAAACTTTATTTTACAAATATTTTTTAGCACCACTCTAAGCATAGGCGTCAGAACTAAATAGCACTTGTATGAATTAACAATCAGAGATCTCTGCTAAATCTCAGTCGCAGCATTTTTAATAGCACTCATTGTCTTTTTAGCTCACAATCTATCAATGCTGACCAAAAGTTCAATTGACTTCTCTTGATTTGAGAGCTTTGCTTTTATACCTATTCAATTGGAAACGACGTCAATACGTAGGAAGTGACGTAATATCTAGAGGGTCCATGGCATTTCTGGATCCCAGTAGAGATAGGACCAAAGTTCAGGATTTTTCTAGAAGATTCCTTTGTCGCCAAATGGAAATGTTACTGAGACTAAATTTTAAATTGTGACTTTTTCTTTCTACAAAGTTTTCTAAAATTCATTGTGGAAATTATAAAAATAAGTCCATTAGTGCTACTACAAATTAACAAACTATTTTCTTGTTATCAAATTATTCAAACGCATTTTTGAAACTAATTTGATAATAGGATTCGCGAGTGTCAATTTTTTTTGCTGTTTCTTTTTCGTTTTTACAATGGTTTATTAAGTTTGCCCCCAAAGAGAATATTCTCCCCCGCTCAATAAAGCTTTCGAACAAATTTTTATTTTTTTCATGAAAATGCATGGAATTCGCTCATATCGGTATTGCAGTGCTTAAGAATGGAATTGTGTTTTTACCCTCTGAATGGCGTCATGAGTTACAGAAGATCACCAAGCCTTTGAATCTCGGAAATCGGTTCCAATGCCAACTTTGACACGCTTTTCTGAAAAATTCGAATTAAAGAATGAAAAAAAGCAGTTCGATTTTTTTTGCATCGGCTCGGTTAACTGAGACCTAGATTGATAGAGGTCCGAATAATAAGTGAAATAAGAAGTATAAGTTTTGAAATTAATTGTTCCCATGATTTCTGAGTTTATATTTTAGAGTGAGATAAACTACAGTATATTATTGTTAAATTAAGAAAATGGAAAAGAGTAAAAGTAGTAAGGAAAACCAGGTAATGTGATATAAATTGCAATGTAACGTAAATCGTGTAAAAAATTACATCACAGAGGAAAAATATTTTCAATTTCATTCCCTTACAACTTCAAGAGAAACGACAGATTAAATGTAATAATTTCTTGGAAGCACAAAAGTTTTTAGAAAATACTGCATGTTATCATAACACTAAAAAAACAATGTATTAAACGGATCATAGAAGACATTGTAAATTGAGACGGAAACGAAAATGTTGTTTTCATGATATCTGGAAGGAGCGTTTATTCGTTCGTAGAAACGAAAGGAAGACAATGAATGATAACAGAATGCATTCATCATTATCAAAAATATCTCACCATAACCATCTTGTTTAGATTTCGTATCAATAAAATTCGCTTTTTTCTACCTTCTAACATTTGTGACACAACTTTTCGAATTAGTTTCAATCACGCGCTCCTTATAATCATTGTCAGACTTTTAAATAACGAAGGAAAATGAACTTTACATTACTTACGTATGTGTCATATAAAAGGTGCCAAAAAAGGAGCAGGCTGTATCCAAGGCAAATCACATTTTTTTTGAGTGAATACTGCGTGGAGGACAATTTATGTGATATCACTAGGTCCGCCTAGATAGGAGGCCAGGAGGGGCAAAATACCCGGGCTCGGACCTTGAAGGGGGGGGGGGGCAAGGGAAAAGCAAAATTTCTTTTTTTCAAGTTTTATTTTTATCCATGGCATATAAGGACGGCATGAATTCAATTGTATTTTTTGCATGATTTCTATTAATATAAAGCGCACATTTTCGCTATATTAATCTAAACCACAGTAGAAGGGCTAGGATTCTGAATACATCAGAAATAGATCCGGGCAATCTCAAGAAAGTCTTCAGTCTGCCTATTAGTTACCACTGTCATAATTCTCAAGTGGAAGAAAAACGAAGAAGGTCAAATTTCTAGTCACGTCACACAGAGGACGCAGAGATAATATCTTACAGATTGTTTCTCAATAAGAGTGAAGTTGCACTAATGGTATTTTGTTTATTAACCATTTTTAGTGAATTATTTTTATGTTTGGGGGCCCGATTCGGCTTTTGGCGGCCCTGGATGTGGCAATGATATGACAAACTTAACGTAACGAAACATGTAAATAAATAGTGCGCTGTAGGAAACGGAAGTAGATGCACCTCTCATCTAGCATCGTACTTTCCCCATAGCATCTCTCTAAAAATTCTTTTATAGCTTATAACCCAAAGGTACTTCAGCGCTTGAATTCACCAGATTATACGGAACAATTAGTGCATACTGCCTAAATCCAGCTATTAGAAAGGCAAGATGATTTCATTCACAATTTCATCATAAAAACTTTATCCACACGAGTATTTTTCTATAAATTAAATATGGAGATTGAGGGGAGGGAAATTCAAAATTACTACACCAAGTTGAAGTAACTGAAACCCGTTAATGTATTGAGTAAAAAAATTGGTGAGTAACTAAAAAAGAGATTCGGGTCCTATTTTCCTTGAAAATAAGGCACAACTCTCTATAACCATCACAGAGGGGGAAAAACCTGAATAAAAATAATTTACATGAAATATATATATATATATATATATATATATATATATTATTTTTTATATAAAGGAATAAGAATGGGAATTTTTAATGCACAACAGAATTTTTTAAATTTTTAACCTTCCAGCAGGCTCACATATGCAGGACATAATTTTATTGTATTACATACTTAAATCGTTCTTCATTTTGTAATATACGCATTAATATCCAATTAATCACCAATGAGAATTTACTCAATCGTTGTATTTTTGTTTATAAGTTCGTTTAGCCACATTGGTGATAGTACAGTACCAAATGATAAAAATTCTAAGGAAATGATAATTTTGGGGCTATAAAATGAAACGCCGAAAAAATTCTTTACTCAACTTTATGTTTTCTGCGATGTTTACTTGACGACATTTTTTTAAAAAAGCGGGTGTTAAGGGAAATGATAACTCTTAGGGATGTAAGTTATGGCAAACAAACAATGACGATAGAAATTTCCAAAAGAAAAACACAATTTCATAAGAAACTTTCCGTCTTAACAGTGTTATAAAGTATTTAAGTGTTTCCTTTTCTTTATCAGATTAGCATCTTGAAAGAAATAGTATTGTTTTTATTTTCTCATACATACAGAGGGGGGAAACCTGAATAAAAATAATTTCCATGAAATATATGTATATATTTTTTATATAAATTAATAAGAATGGGAATTTTTTATTTATTTTTAACCTTCCAGCAGGCGCACATATGAAGGAGATACTTTTATTGTATTACATACTTAAATCGTTCTTTTATAAATTTAAGTTCAGCTTTTATTTATATAATCTTCGTTCAGTTTAAAGCTAATAAATACAAATTGTATACATAAAAGTTGCTTTTATTTTTGTAAAAGAACAAAATATAAATATGTAATACTTTGCAACATACTTCCTGCGTACGCGAGCCTGCTGGAAGGTTAAATCATCTCGTTTAACCCTACACTTTCGGAAAATTTATGACTAAAATTGCGGATGCCAGACAAAATTGTTTTCCTCTAGAGGCGCAATAAAAGGATTATCTCACAACATTGTAAAAATGAGCGCCATCTCGTGGAGGAAAGGTGTTTTGGCCAAGTTTGTGCTAAGTAAGCCTTAATATGTGCTGTAAATCATTCTTTCTGAAAACTACTTTAAACTGACGCCCAAAATAATGATTCTTTGAACAAAGTATACACAATAAGAATCTTGAAATTTGCTACTCTTCCATTACTAAACAATCTTACAGATTATGTGATGGCTGTATGATGGTGATTTATGGTTGTGAGATTTTTTTCCGTTTGAAAAGGTTGCCATCATTAAAATTTTAAGAAGTCTTGATGGTAAACAAACCTTGTTTTTTCATCCTCATTCATCAATATAACCTTTGTCAGCACTGTAGAAGCATAAATCTTACGCCATTTTTTATATAAAGGTAATTATTTTGTTACATACGAATTAATATCCGATTAATCACCATTGAAAAATTACTCAATCGTTGTCTTTTAGTTAATACGTTCGTTTAACCACATTGGAGATAGTAGAGTACCAAATGATAAAAATTCTAAGGAAGTGATAATTTTGGGGCTATTAAATGAAACGCCGAAATAATTCTTTACTCAACTTTATCTTTTCTGCGATGTTTACTTCACGATTTTTTTAAAAAAA
>BGPR01008547.1:0-41712 GCA_013235015.1 Araneus ventricosus | reverse complement strand
AGGATGAATACAATTTAGGCAACGCCATAGGCGCATAAAAAACGCCAGTCAAAGTCATTGAGACTTCAAGAGTGTTGATATATATCTACTACAACTACTACTACTACTAATAATAATATATAGTATAGTATATATATATTATATATATATATATATATATATATATTATATATATATATACTACTTCCTAATTATACAATAGATGCCAATAGTAAAAGGGAGATATATCATTCCTTTAGACTGTAATGGAGAAATTATATAAGAATTAAACCACACCAGTACTGAAAAAAGACAAATTTGGAATTTCAACGAATTAAATGCCTGCTTCTGGACTGGACTTAGCTGGTCATGTTAAACCAGATTTTACAGCGACTATCATGTCCTAAACAGATTTATGAAAACAGAGTAAGGAATTCTAAATTATCAACACATATATATATATATATAACAACATATCTTCGAAGAACTCTGAAAATTTTTAATATTAACAAATCTGTGTTTCTTAGTGTTTTGAATTTTTGTCTTTTTTGTTGTTTGTTTTGATATATATATATATAAAAGGTTGAATTTAATTTATATTATTATTATTTTTTAGTGTTTCATTATAGTACAAATAAAGCTTAATTTAGGAAATAATATTGTCACTTTAAGTGTGGAATTGTCTTGAGGAAGATGCTCAAGCCTCTAACAATGTTTAGTAACTATTGACATGTAAGTACTAATTATATACTTTTTCGTTCTATTCTTCAAGATTTTGGGGTATTCGCCTCCATATTTTCGTTTCTCTAACAATAGCTTGAAAGGCTTCTACAAAACCTAGATTTAATTACGACAAATATCAGTTCCCAAGGCTGATAGGCATTTGATTGTTGGAATTCCATTTAGGCTGTTCTTTTTCATAGTGTAATAGTCTTTAACCAAACTACCAATTGTTTTTAATTGTATGATTATTGATAAGGTAATTTAATTTTAATTTTTAGATTAATATTTGTATATTGAAAATATAACACATGTTTTTATAATTGAAATATTTAACTATATATGTGTGTGTGGTTGTTTGTATTTTTGACTTGTATATTTAGTTACTGGACCAACATACTTTTACTCAATAATCTGACAATTAAAAGTGCGATGATTTAAGGTATAGTTTTATTACCAGAATTGTAGATCTATACAAATTTGGACTATTTCTTCAAAGGGTTAGCTTTGTTGGTCTGTCTGTTGCTAATAAGAAAACGATAATACAAAGAAGCAATAATGGATGAAAGAATTATACGTGGTCTTTACGCAAAATTGTGAATTCAGACAGACTTGACCGAATCGGTCACAAGATAAATGTCCAACATAACTCAGTTTACTTCACTTTGCTATGAAGCTAAGACATAAAGCGTCATATTTCGTAAATATGTGGGAAAGTCGAAAGGAAAACACTCCGCCGCTAATAGATAATTATTCTTTTTCAAAATATGTTATTCGTTTTCAAATTGGAAACAAATTTCGAATCAAAATATTCAAAATAAAGAGAACAAATAATAATGAAAAATCTGAAACAAAAATTTTGATTCATATATATTTTTATTTTAATAAAGCATAAATAGATTTAATAATATGATGCCAAATAATGTTTACAGTTTGAGATCACCAGTTGAAATAAAACTAATATTGGAATGACTGGAAATGACGATGAATGTATCGACCTGAACAGTATTCAGGTCGATATATGAACATTAAAGTATGTTTTCCAAATTTATGGCATAACAATCGCTCGAAAAAGTTTTACAATGTCATACATGCAACAATGAAAAAAGATGCAAGAATGATTTACATGATTCAAATCTGTCATGCGTTTTACACTGGCACCGCTTTGGTCCAGATACCTCGTTGAGGATTTATAGTAGCTGTAGAAATCTTTAAAGTAATTGGATCCTATAAAAGAAAAAGACACATACTAGACCATAAAATATTTGACACACATTTTTTATAAATAAATTTCTACTATACTGAATCGTGTCCAAATTCTTAGTATCAAACGTTCTGATAGTGAATTTTGTTTCATTGCATACATTCCTATAAAGATTACTATTGTTAAACATAGCCCATATGGTAAAGCAAAAGTCAGCGTACAAACTGTTAGGGATTTTAAAAAGCTCAAAACATGACAGAATCGTACAAGAATGAATAACCCGAAACGCCATCAGGATGTGCTGAAGGATAGACGGTGTAGGTTTACATTGCTCTGGTGGCTGACTCTAAGCTTCGTGATTCCAGGTTCACGGGATCGAGTTATTATACCACCAAAGATTCGTCGAGTGCATTAATTCCGTCAGGATAAAATGTCCTCCCGCTTGTGTGACATTGAAGTCTACAGAGAGGATGTCAGCTGGTATGTCATCACTTTATATGACCATAGCCTAACATAATGAGGCACTCTGCAAAACAAATATTATGTTTCTTCGAAACGTGGCGTAAATCAAGCTAAATTACGCCGTAACTGGTGATGTGGTGCCATTTAGTTACCTGACACTTTTTAACTCGCTTCCCCCTAAGAAAAAAACATTTCTTTCAAAATGTTATCAGTACCTTTCTGGTAGAACGTTTACAATGGTAGAACGTTTCTGAACAATATTCTAATTTTTTTGCTCCTTTGTTTCATTCAATCAAAATTATTGTGGGGACAGAAAGACACCCGCCAAGACTAGATAATTGAAAAGGTAAGCACATCTCTAATAAGCGTAAATTATTTTCACAACGATTTCGATGAAAATATTTGATGTTGGATTTATGAGGTTCAAGATAAGAAAAGTGCAGCTAGTACCTGTGATGAAAAGAACGCAGATTCACGGTGTCATTTGCAAAGAGTATGCTTCTGATTTCATATAAACTCTAACTCTCATCTTTGGGAAAATATGGTTGAAAATACCTGCATTTCAAAAGTTTACTTTTAAAGTAATCTCTATGCAAATATCTGCATTGTCCAACTGTAGACATTAAACTTATGTCAGTAAATCTGAAATTTAAAAAGATTTTTTTTTCATTTGTTTCAAATGTGAATCCTCATAAATGATCATTTGAAAGAAAAAATTAATTGTATAATGATGAATTTATTGATTTATATAACTGTTGAAAAACTGTGAAAATTCCTTTGTTACTATAGAAAAATATTTGTTTTTAAATGCACTGCAAATCTAGCTTGGGTCGATATATCTCCATGAAGCGCAGAAATTTTACGACGCCAGTTGAAAGTCCATTAAAGCGTTCACAAAAACTGTATTTAGTGCTGCTTATTATGTGTTTAATAGGGATTCATATTATATCAAACAATAAGGATTTAATCGTTTCAAACTTCTGTGCAAGCAATTCATTTGCACATTGAATTCGTTTTCTTTCATTGTTCCGAATATCATATTTAATAGCTAAGCTGAAATTCATATTTAGCTCATCGAAAGTTGGCTCAAAACAAATCGAAATCATTTGTTTAAGCTTGGATGGCATTATCATGTGATCCATCAAATCGTATAGTTAAATAACGCTTTCTTTGGAGCCGCATAAGAGAATTATTTATATAGATCAATCTCATCCGTAATGGGTTTTCAAAGATACCTTAAACCTTGTGTGAAATATGAAGCCAAATATTTAAAATTTTACCACTATTTTAATACACATATACTTTATATAAAATTTAAAAAATAACTTAAAGCGAGCTAAGCGGCTTGTTGTAAGTTTTCTTTCATATAAAGCTTGGAATGTTATATCTAGGCTGGTATATGAAAGTTCAGTGATTCGTTTATTGTTCAAGTCTGATGCGATATAGCATGCCTAATGTGATCATACGTCCAGTTTTAAACGGGACCAACCTGGATGCCAATTGGATATAGTTGCACTGGATTTCAGTAGAAGGAGGCTTCATTGTTGCGAAATTTCACTTCTTAAGGCCAAATATGTAAAAAATAATGACATGCTGGGGAAGCACTTATACTTGCTAATAGACGATTATGTTTTTTAATTTCAATTATTATTTATATACCGTAGAACGATACGGAGTACTTTGTTTGATAAGAAAAGAACGTATTTTTGCCGTTAAGTGTTTTAATGTTTTAGGTCTTTTAAATTTTTTCATCATTTGCAAAAAATGTTTATATAAAATTATTTAGTAAATTTTGCTTCATTAGATCACATTTTTATTCATTTTCCAATGCTTCATTTAGAAAGTAAATAAAAACCAACATTTAGATGCCCATAGTGTTTTAAAACATAGTGTTTTAATCCAATTGTTTTCCATATAAAATCTTGTATGTTTACATGTAAAATTTAAAATTTCTTTCATATCTACTCTCATCTTTGAAAATATGTGGTTGATACTACCTGGATTTCAAAATTTTATTTTTAGAGTAATTTCTATGCATATATTTGCATTTTCCAACTGTAGATATTAAACTCAAGTGAGTAAATCTGAAATTTAAAAAGAAATATTTCATATGTTTTAAATGTGAATCCTCATAAATGATCATTTGAAAGATATAATGAATTGTATAAAATATGAATTTAATGATTCATTTAACTAATAAAAACTGTAAAAATTCCATTGTTCCTATTAAAAATATTTATTTGTTTCTAAATGCACTGCAATTCTAGCTTGGGTCGGAATATCTACATGAAGCACAGAATTTCACGACGCCAGTTAAAGGTTCATTAAAACGTTGCTTTGAAACACTAGTTCTACTAAACATTGGTGATTCTTGAAAAACGACCGCATTTTGAATTATAAAATCTGAATTAGAAGAGCGGGTTTCTTCGGATCTTATGAAAAGTTATTCAATACAGACAGGGAGTTTGGTAAAACCGTGTACCTTGATTCTGAAGCTATTAGTTCTTTCTGGTGTGGACAGATTCTGAACTATACTCCACTAGTCAAGAAGAAAGAGCGGTCATAGTGGCCGTGTTGTTGCTGTTGAATTCGCTGCGTCTGTGAAGGTTAGTTTTCTTAAGATGTCAACTCTCTAATATTCGTTTGTATTAAACTATCCTTATTTAATAATTATTACTACTACAAAAACTACATTTAGTGGCGCTTATTATATGTTTAATAAGGATTTATATCCTATAAAACAATAAGGATTTAATCCATTAGTTGCGTAGTTATACTTCGTTTTTTATAACCTCTGAGCTCGGGGTAAAACCGGGTACTCCAAATGGCGAAAGACTGTTTCAGACAATACAGATGATTTTTCCGTTTAAGACGATAAAATTTATTTGATATTAATTAATCTATTAATTAAAACTCTTTAAAATATTGATTGTTTGTATTTTAGTGATGTATTTTCTAATTTTAATAAATGCAAAGTGTGGTTACAATGTAGAAACCGTCTTAAAAGGGCCCACGAAAGCTGCAATGGCGCGGCGGAAGACTACTTTTTCATGTGAAATTTTTAATGAATATTCATATATTGCCCTATAAAATAAAAATACCTCCTGCTTTTCCACTGAAAATTTAATTTTTTTGATTACCCATAAAGTTAACATAATTTTTCCTGATTTCCCTTAAAGTACCCGGTTTTACCCCACGACTGGGGTGAAGTCTGGTTGTTTTACTTTTTCTATAAAAATATCACTAAGAAAAAAGTGGTGAAACTATGACTTTTCAGAAATGGTATACTGTACTCCGTTAAACAATGAATATTTTAATAAAATTTGACAATCTCTGGGACGAATAGATTAACTCCAACAGGCCTTCGAATCTTAGCTACCCGGTTTCACCCCACTTTCCCTAATTATTACATCAATGGCGTCCCGCAGATTTGAACCTCACTAAGATTGCTTGCAAGCAGTCCACCTATATCATTTGTTTCACATGTAAATACTTGTATATTAACTGCAACCTTGTTTTCATATTCATTTGTATATAATTGCCAATACTAATAACAATCTTCAGTGTCTAAGTGTCTTCTGTTAGTATGGAATAAATTTGTTTAGTTTTACTTCAGGAATTACGTATCATTACACCTCCCTACACATCCATCACTATCAGATATATCATAGAAAATAAAATAAACACATCCACACTTACTTTCTCTGTTTTGGGGCAATCTTTGAATTTGTATTTGGACAGCAGCCTTGCCAAGGCGAGTTTAGCCTCCATGTATGCGAATCTCATCCCAACACAGTTTCTGGGTCCTTGACCGAATGCTTGGAAAGCCATCGGGTGAATTTTGGATTTGTTCTCGGGGGAAAATCTGGAAAAGTAAGTTTTTTAATTCCATTTCTCACAGAGGCGAAATTCAAATTTGAGAAATAACTACATTTTTTATTTAACAACATGTAGTTCACAGAAGTAGATCAACGAAAATTTCATTTATTTAAGAAGACAGTTTTAAAATTGTGCAAAATTACTTCTTGGTTCTGATACTACTTGGTCTCGAATATCTTGTCAAGTCCTTGAGTCAAGGACTCGTGATGAAGGCAAAGTGTAACAACTTCTGTTAGTCAAAGTGACCTTGGAGAATCTAGGTAGCACATGAGGTAGATGTCATATTGAACTGCAATATATGCCTTTAACTCTTTAAAAGTTCCACTTTCTTTTCTATCTTATAAGATGACACCTTCTGTTTAGGAAAGTGGTTGCCAATTTGATTAATCTAAGAAGTCATAGGGCATATCAGATGTTTATGGAATCCACATAATTTGTTCGTCAAATTATAAAGCTAATTAACGATTAAATTTCAGTTTATAAAACTAAAAATGGAATAATTCGATGCACGCACGGTGTACGGGCATGATTGTTGAGGGGCTAAGAAATATTTTCAGACGAAATTACCCCACGTCTGTGTCTTTTGGAGTGTTTGCAGCATACTTCTCCATTTAATTGGAATTAAAATCCTCATTGGAATAATTGATACTTGATGGGATAAAAGAACTTTACACTACTGAAAAGGATATAGTTTGAACAAGATTTGAAAGTAATTTTGTTGGACATTGCTTTCATAGTACTAACTTTTTTTCTGTGTGAATGGGGCCTGATTTGCGAATACACAATTACCAATCATCAACTGCTTCCATCATTCCGTTCTTGTTTTTTCTTTCTGTTCGGTTGTTATTTTGTACTCACCGCCGTCCGGAGGCCTGTGGGTAGGCTGTGCCGTCATGGGCAAATAAATAAATAAATCATTCGGTTCTTACTAAAGAAATTGTGCAATTTTGATCATAATGTATGACATGGAAAAATGCAAGATTTTTCTGAAGGTATTAAATTTTGCTTTATTTAAGCTTTTAGCGCTCATCGGTTTCGCTGTGAAACCACACATTGAACATTTTTTTACTGCGATGGGTGAAACGTAGCGTAAGTTTCCTTTCAGAACTTTAGGTCCAGACATAGAGGCCAACATATATAAAAATTCCATTTCAATACCGTTAGTATTCACCAAGATATCGGTATTGCAAGAGCTGAATTGCTTTTGATCTCCAAGAGAAACAAAATGATGAGGGTTCTTGCACAAATTGATATTTTTAAAATTGAATCTTAGAAAATAATTGAATTTTATGAAGATTGAATATACTGAATACTCACGTATGCTTATTAGGGTGGGCCGAAAAACACTTTTTTTCGAAATCGCTATTCTAATAGTGCGAAAAGGGTTCTCTCTGGGTTCAATAAACACGGTGTAAAATATTTTTTGATTGGATAATATCTTCTGCTCCCGCATCGCACTTGGATTTTGGAAATTTGGGTAAAAAATGGCAATTTTTACTCGGCGTAGGAAATTTATTTATTTTTCAATATTGATATTCTAATAGTGCGGAAGAGGTACCCACTGGGTTTAATAAGAAAGGCGTAAAATACTTTTTCGATCGAATAATAACTTCTGTTCCCGCATCGCAATTGAAATTTTGCAATTTTTGAAGAAAAGTGCACTTTTTTAGTGTCAGAGAAATAAATAAAACATGAAAAATAGATGAGTGCAAACACTGTTTATTGCTGTATTGTATTGTACAATTGATTATATTGCCTGAAAATTATTAAATAATCGCTGAGTCACAATATATTAATATAATATTTGTTAAGAATATTGTAACCATACAATGTTATGACATGGCAATACCAAAAGTTTACTTACACCTAATCAGCAGGAAGAGGCTTGAAATCAGCCTTATTTTTCAATTCAGGCATAATTGATCGGGAAAAGAATGTGGATCTAATGAACCCGTCTCTATTTTGAAACCCATAAACCTTAGCGGATGCGTCTGTCACTAACTTGACACACCGTTCCACTGCCTGTGTGTGACATGGGAAGTGAACAAGTCCCATCCTGGACTTTTCTTATCACGCACAATGTAACTAAATACGGCAGTGGATATATCACGGAGGATTGGTAGAGAAGTAATAGTAATTGAACCGAATTTCACGAGATTTCCATCTGGTATTAACAGATGTGCCGTCACAGTCAATTGCCAGAAGCTGAGAAAGATCTTGTGTGATCCCTTCAAAATATCCGATAATAGTCGCGGAAATCTGTTTTACGGTGTCAAATGATGGGCTCAAATGAGTAATGTAATGTAAACTCGGTTCGTCAATAAGAGATAAATGTTCATCTTTTGTTTTTCTTGTGTATCTTTTAGTGTCTACTTTCTCCTTTATCAATGTAGAATCTTTACGACCATCGAAATACATCCCCTTCAACGGTAATACCTGAGCTTCATTTAAAGCTTGAAATTTTTGCGAAGGAAAAGCCTTTTCCCTTCGCAGCTTGTTATTGTCAACCACCAAATCCGAGTTATTGCTAGTTATGGGACCGACATCGTTAAGAACACTTGAAGCAATTGCAACCACAGCCCGGTCAGAGACTCCAAACCTGTCGCCAACCACAGCAGTTGAAGGGAGGCCAAGTCGCATTTGTGATGATTTAGATACAAACGGAGTTAATTGTTTGTACTTCGGATCAGTAAGAGAGATTAAACGGTTCAATGTCGAGGGTTTGTAAGTGTCCAGATTTAAATCTACCTCAGATATATCTGAAGAACAATCCGTTTCTTCACCTTCATAATCTACATACCCTACGTTAGGAGTTGTTTGTGTATGATTTAAATATAAATTGTAAGCCTGTCTATCAGCAATATTCTGAAGTCGTTTTGTTTCATTAATATCAGGCGAGCCGATGTAAAGAAGTCTCGTTGTCCGTTGATCTTTCAGGAAATTATGCTCATTTCGACATAATTTTTTAGTACGTTCGCATGTGCAATCTTCAAAAGTAATACATTTGCCGACCGCAATGTCAAATAACTTTGTGCATGCTTCTTGTCGAAATGCTTTGATCTTTCTTTGGAAAGCCTAACTGGTATTACCTCTTTTGTAAGACTTCTTAAAATTGGTTTATTTTCCATGGTAGGTATGGGTCATTTGCAGTACTCGAGAATGGATCACAATGGGAATGGCAGTGCTTGCTTTTGCTCATACAGACTCAATTTTAGTTGCAATATTTTCCGCAATTCTCGAGAAACTGGGTTCTTTGTTCCCAGTTTTGGGTGCAAGATTTAATACCCCAAGGAAGCAGCAACGTAGCATATATTCGTATGTAGGAAGATTTATTTGAGAGATATCGTTGGGGCTTCCAAATATCCGCTTACTGATTTTTGATGTAATGTCTATTAACAAATCAATCAAACCAAAAGTACGAAGAACCTAATTTAAAAACTCACACACAATTCCGATTTCGTAGCGCGAACTAGTAGAAAAAGGCACAACGAGGTATTTTCCCAAGCCGCGCGCACACAGGTAAACCCACCAAATGACTCAGTAGCACCACAAGACACGACAATACAGAGAATGAAATTCCCAGAACATTGCGAACAAGTGCGGAGGAATGTGAACATCCCCCCTCCCCTCCTTTCACTTCCTGTATGAAAACACAAAAAAGGGCACTTTTCTTCAAAAATTGCAAAATTTCAATTGCGATGCGGGAACAGAAGTTATTATTCGATCAAAAAAGTATTTTAAACCTTTCTTATTAAACCCAGTGGGCACCTCTTCCGCACTATTAGAATAGCAATATTGAAAAATAAGTACATTTCCTACGCCGAGTAAAAATTGCCAATTTTTACCCAAATTCCCAAAATCCAAGTGCGATGCGGGGGCAGAAGATATTATCCAATCAAAAAAATATTTTACACCGTGTATAATCAACCCAGAGAGAACCCTTTCCGCACTATTAGAATAGCGATTTCGAAAAAAAGTGTTTTTCGGCCCACCCTAATGCTTATACATTGAATACATAAATTAAATTGCATTTCGATGATAACTTATTCGGAAGAAAAATAGCCCATTTCCGTTCATTTGTTTCACTGTGAAACCACGAATTTCTCCGAAATTAAAAATACTAATTTTTTCCCTTTACATATTTATGATCAGCCACATGTTTAATACTCATTTTTGAAATAAATTTTGTAATTTTCAAAACGAAACATGTAGTGAACGTTAAAGGGTTAAAGCATGATGTTAAAAGTTATTAAATTTCTTTTCTACTGTTTATTTATTTCACTTGTTCATTGGAGAAACTTTCAAGAAGAAAAGTTTGAAATGTTAATGCTGGCTCGACTGGAATCTCTTAGGCAAGTTTGCGGGTGTGGAAAAGTCAGTGGATTTTGCATATGTCAAAACTTAACAGCTCCCCTGTCATGAAAATTAACAGCGCCCGTGTCATGTACTGCGGTACAATTATAAGCCGAGATGAAGATTTTCTGTATAATTCTTTGGCATTTGGTAAATTCTGCAAAATTGAATTCTCAACATAAGTTAATATTTTGAACAATAGAAAAATAAAAAACATTAAAAAAGAAAAACTAGAAAATATATATATAAGTAAACTATAATGGTAACAATACACCTTTTTGCGCGCCCAACGCAGCAGCATCCAGTGATTGCATCAACTAAATTTTACTACAATAAACCAAGCAATCACTATGGAATTAAACAACAAAAATTCTCTAATAATTAAAATAGTTAAAACACATAAAAGAAAAAATTAGAAAATAAAAGAAAATACAATCAAAATGGAAAAAAAGGGAAGAGAACTCGACTTTTTCAAAGAGCCACCCGCCATAGGAGTTCTAATATGGGCAAATTTTCTGACGAGACTAAGACTTACAAAGTCAAGATTATACCCCCTGTGGCCTGAATTATTTTATTTATTGTAACTGTTAATATTTTAGAATCACATTTTGTTCTCTGTGGAGGACAGCCAAATCATTAAAATTATGCGAACGATAGCTTCTATTGGAGATTTTTTTTCGGGAAGAGTATCACGTCTTTCACATGACTTAGTATCTTATGCATTTCTCATCACTAGATCTATAAGTTTCTATGGTTATGGGGTATTTTATTTTAAATTGAAGAATTGTGCTATTCAATAATGGTCGAAATTTCAGCGAATAACTCAAAAATTTTAAATCGTGTTTGTAAGGTCCATTGTATAAAGTGTCCAATAAATGCTTTGAAATCACAGGCAGCTTACCTCTCAGGTTTAAATTCTTTCACATCCGGTCCCCACAACTCAGGATCTCTCTGCATATAGAATGCGGGCACTTGAATTGCAGTCCCTTTCTTAAGTTTTATATTTCCGAACTCAACATCTTCTCCACATTCTCGACTGACAAACCTAGAAATAAGTTCGAAAAATAAAATAATATTATATATTCGTGATATCACAACATATTTATTTTCGGAACCTAACACTAAATAACATTATTTAACCATTTCTTTACAGGAGTTTCAAATACTGAGCCAGCAGAATTTTACTTTTGTTTAGGGGATGGGGTACAACTTTGGAATTAGTAAATGATTAGTGTTTTTGACTAACATTTCTCGTCTCTAATTATCTGGCAGAGCATTTTGTCTGCTTTCCTTTTCAGGTATTCTATTGTCACGAACAGATTCAATTCTAGTGAGTGAAAACTAGAAAAATATCCTCTTGGGTGCTTGAAGGAGACCACAAACCTAATTTTCTAATTACTTGAAAAGAGCGAAAAGTAATTTTCTGTTCCTTCCGCAAAGTGTAGAACATAAGAAGCAAAAATAAAAAGTTTCAATAAATTGTTATTTACATAAACTGCTGTTTCAAAGAGAAATATTAATGTGAAACACTTTAAATTAAATGGTTAAGAAAGATTTAAAAGATTTCCATTTTATACTTACAGATAAATTGGAGGATATAATCGTAGTGATTCCTGAATAACTTGATCGAGATATTGTAACTTGCTAACAGAATAATAGTCAAGTTCACCCTGTGAAAATGCAAACAACATTAATTAAAATGACATCGTCTAATTTTGATTATTATAAAATTGTTAAAATTCTGACAGAGTTTTGAATTAAAATCAAAATATGGATTGATAATCCTGCATGTATTTTGTGTACGGTAGTACAATATTACAAGAAATTTTTAATCCATTAACACCAAAATTAATTTAAAGTATTAAAACAGAACTTGTAAAAATTCACAACAGAGATTACCATTAAATCTCAACACAGCGCTCAAAGGCTTTTTGCTAGCTTACCAGCTTGCTCGCTGATCAAAATCCAACTAACTCCTCTTGGCTTGAGAGCTTTTTTTCATACTTTTTCAACAGGAAGTCACGTCATTACGAAGGAAGTGACGTAATCTCCAGAAAGTTCATGAAGCCAGTAGAAATAGGTTGACAGTTCAAGGTCTTTCTAGAAAATTCCTTTTGTTGCCAAAGAACTTTTTCGCCAAGTCGCCAAAATGGCCGCCAAGTTTATCAGCTCAGGGAAACAACTTTATAGCTTTGTAGCAATATAATTGGACAATCTTGGTTATAATTCTGCAAATACTTTTATATTCAACTCTTTAGTTCTGAAGTTCTTGTGTACACTGAATCTTTTTTTTTATCTAACATAATTTGTAATTTTAATTGAAATAAGAAATGTAATCAAACTGCGATATTAATTAGTGTATCAAAGTTAATTTCGAATATTTTTAGGATAATTATATTGGATCTTTAAAATGTTAATTACCTCAGCTTCTAGTAACTGTTGAACTTCCTGCCTTACTTTCTCTTGTGCTTCAGGATAATGAATGAGGAAATGTGTTGTAAAAGCTAAAGCTGTGCTTGTTGTCTCATATCTGAAATGATAGAAACAGAATCTCATAAATAACTCGGAAATTATTCTAAATTACCACTATTAATTAAAACGAAGAGTACCTCGTTTCTAAAACAACAGTACAACCTCGATTAACCGAGGTTTCTGTTAACCGAACCGATAACGACGTCTGATTTTCCCCCTCTGAATGAGCCTTGAAAAAGACCACACTTTTTAGTTCACTGTCTGAGAAGTCAACAGCGAACAATGCTTTGCTTCCAGTGACCGCATTGAACACAAGATGCAATGTATTATGGGACGATTGCCGATTCGCCCCACTTGACTGGCGACATTTTTATATGTTAGTTTATAAATGTTTAGTTTTAGCATTTAAAAAACGTTCTATTGCTTTTTATTTTAAAAAATGTTAAATTCGCGAGCACGGTGAGTTTTTATACACAGTTTCAGTTAACCGAGATTTCCGATATCAGAGGTACTAGCTGTCCCAATTAGCTCGGATAACCAAGGTTCTACTGCATTATGTTTGCACAGAATTAAGACGAAATATACCTCAAAATATCTAATGGACTTGTGCGAAATCCTGCAATAAATTAATACAGCAATTATTTTTCTTTAGTTTGTTAATTTTTAATTCAAATATTTTTAATATTTAAACTTCTTTATAATTATCGAATAATTTTGATCGCCGATATGAAGAAA
Organism: Araneus ventricosus; assembly: GCA_013235015.1. Lineage (NCBI taxonomy): Eukaryota > Metazoa > Arthropoda > Arachnida > Araneae > Araneidae > Araneus > Araneus ventricosus. The sequence continues at coordinate 27,908 of BGPR01008547.1, read as the reverse complement.
GCATTGAAATGGTATCTGTGTATGCGCGTTTTAAAATGATCTTGAACTCCACCACATACAAAAGAATAATTCTCAATACTGTTACGGTATTGTAAAGTTTGTAAAATATTACAAATATAAATATAATACAATATTTTATAATCTTATTTTTATATTTTTTTATTGTCTAAGCAGGGTCGGCGTGGGCAATCAGAAAAATATATAAATATAAGATTGTAAAATATTGATAATAAAGTTTGTAGAAGATTGCAAATGTAATATACTCCTTTGTGCTCTGAGGGTAATATTCACGCATGCAATAAGGTCTGGTGCAAGAAAATATAAAAATTTATATAACCATTCTGGATATTTTAATAGCTCTCATGCGATTCAGCAAAAATAAATATTGCGCTTCTCAATTTATTTTTATTTTTCTATCACTGATTTATAATACATATTTGATTAATATGAACTATTCATACTCTTATACTTGATGAATCCTTTTATTTTAATTTCCTATACACGTTATGTAATTGTGAAATATTCAATGTAGAGATTTTGATGAGTATTCACGTTTCAGATCTCCTTGCGCCTGAAGAAACCATAGAATTATGTCTGTCTCTCTGTTACACGGACACTGATGAAAACATGAACGATCTAGACAAGTGAAATTTGCTATGTGGTCTTTACACCAAAATTATTGATCAGCTGCAAATTTTCGATGAGGTCCATTTAAGGGAAGTATGTTTGTATGTTTGTACGTCTGCACCCAAGTGAACACAATTACTGACAAATGCAACGAGATAAACGGAAAAAATTTAGCATGTGGTCATGACACCGAAATTGCAGATCCATGGCAAATCTTGGATCCGACCGATCGAATGCATACTAGATTGCCTTCACCATGCAACAAAGTTCAACACAAAGAACATGAAATTATTTGATATAATTGACGGAGCGCAGTGAGATCTTGTTTTAATCGACCTTACAGCATTTCACAGACAAATCAAATATAGCACAGACAAATCGAATTTCGTGGCACAGTCACGACCAAACGCGTTGTACCATTTTCTTCGAATTTGGCCTGGAGTTTTCTTGAAGTCATTAAAATCGACATATATATAAAGACTTAATTTTTTTTATTGCGTTTCAAGATAGTGGCTTGAACTATCTTAGTGGCTACTTTTCATTTAATATTATTTTTTCAACGATCCTTGCCAAACGGATCTCTATTCATAATGACTCCAAACATATAGATTATGGCAAATGACGTTTAATTAATAATTTTGTTAATACTGACAGAGGCAGAAGTTTGCGTAAATATTTGCATTCGAAAATAAGGGCTAAACCTTTAGAGATTGCGAAGGAGGACAGATATTAGATTTTTCTTGTTTGAAGGCGAGTTCTGCTGTTCACAGAACTAGTAGTTTCAGAAGAAAAAGAATTTTCATACATTAAATTCGTTATAATTCATGCAAAACTTGCACTGATGTAGCAGAGAATGAACGTTCCATAATGTCCTCTCGAAACATTTGTTCAAACCGGAAGCATTGCAAAAATATATCAAACCTGTCTTTGAAAAGATCTTTTGTGAAAGACAGAAAAATGGATGAATAAAGATACCATAACAATTTTTCTCCTTACCCTGCCAAAAAGAAGAGAACGGAGTTGTCCAAAATATCAGCGTCCGTCATTTTTCGAATCAGCTTTGAAGATGAAGAATCTGTAGAGATATCGTAAGCCAACATTAGTTCCGTTCTCAAAATTATACTGAAGTTATCAATGAAAATTACTGGAAAAATATAGTTTCTGAAATGACGGATTAGTATAGAAACTTATGGATGATTTTCATATTAAGCTTAAGAGCAATATAGCTTCTTTCGAAACATTTTGACTTCTCGTGAAATGCTTTTTCAATGCAGAATTTTAAATTTCCTTCATTCTGAATGAAGATGTGAGTGAGAACTTAGAGTTAATTTTGAATTTTTGAAAATTAATATCTAAATTAATATCTTTGAAAATGTTTAATGTCGCGATTTTATTTTTGAAGTTTTGGCTGTTTATCTAAAATGGAGCTTCTCTCACGGAATGGCTACCATAATTGCTTTGTTATAGATCTTTTTGGCGATATATTATAAATCTTAACTATGGAACTCAATATGATATTGAAAACAAATGCGTATGTGGTATATCATAACGAAAAGGTGAATTATTTTCAACATGGTGGTAATGTATTTATAATAAACGATATATTGGAATATAATTTAGTTTTAAATACATTTATTCGATTTTCTGCGTACTAAACTTCTGTATTTAATACGCAGGATACTTAACACCATGAAAATTTTTCTTTACCTTTAAGACATTGTCCTTCTACTGATGTGGTGTTGTATTTGGAAAGAGCGAGTCAAACTTATATTTCGTCCTAGCCAATTGATCAAGGCCCAAAGCAACGAGATGTATCCAATAAAGAGATGTCATGTAGCTTCCCAAAGGAATGTTGATTTAACTAAACTAAACGAACATCTCTAAGATTTGTATCCATACGCCTGACGTCATTGAACTATGGATCGGCCGCTCAAAACTTTCTACGTCCTATTTATTTTAATCACTGACTATAAAGTGAAACTTCGATTAACCATCTCTCATTTAACTATCAATTTTTTAAATCCGTCATCGTCAAAATAATGTAAATTTATATTATTTCAATACGTTTCTGTACAATACTACTCTTATATCGAAATTTATATCGATCGTTTTGTGAAATTAAATACAAAATTTATGTATTATTCACTTTTAAAGGGTTTTATTTTTATTTCCGTCCAATCTAGCAGTAAAATCACGTTACTGTATTATATTACGAGATTTCTGTAATCCGTCTATTCGGTTATCCGTCACAACCCTATTCCAGACGGTGACGGTTAATCAGAGTTTTACTGTACTTATATTTTTCTCAAGCTGAAATTGGAAGTCATTTTCTTTTAATATCGAGTAGGCAGGAATATAGTTTTCCTACTCAGAGCACTGCATGTAAAATCTGAAAGGAATAACAACGCTTCATCTCGATAGTATGCATTTCAAAACATAAGGGGAACGAATGACGCTAAATATAACAAAAATCAGCAATAGAATATAAGCGAACATTCACTAGGAGAAATATAATTCAATCGCAGTCGTGGCGCATAGTACCTACGAATTGAAATTAGCAGCGGAATACAACATTATATTAACAATTTTTATAAGGTCAAATGAAGTAAAGAGTGTTGTGAAATTTTACTTGTGAAAAGAAAAAAGCATATTTTATGAAAATAACAAGCCAAAACCCCAGAAATAATATTTAACGTTGGTGCAGTTCCTACTCAAAAACCTGACAGATTTCCTCCCTCCGCGTTGGCAAATATCCACCTTCCTATTTACAAACAAGAAGCCTTCAAAGTGGGCGGTGGATTGCTCAATTGCTCTCTGAAATTTTTCCAGCAGTAGGCAGATACTAAGATCGCCATTTTGTTCGTGTCACGAGGATAAGAGTTTTCATTAAGGGATTTTTCTTTTCTTTTTTCATATTCAAACCATATGGCACATGTTTACTACTCAGCCCTTTTCCCCGGGGGGGGGGGGGGACCACGAGATCGTGGATGATAAGCCGTTACCCCGAAAAATTCTGTGACCATGAGAACTCTGCTCGCCAGTTGTCTAGCTGACAGCGGTCGCTATAGAAACAGGTTATTGTAGGAGGAATCCATTTTGAGTTGGTAGCAGTTCATTCAAATTAGATATATTGGCACAGTTAGCGCCAAATGGGAAGAAACGCGTAATTGCGGCAAAACCGAGATGACGAATGATGAACTATTCTTTTTACCGCCACAAACTGGCGCCAAGAATAAAAAAAAACCTCGACTTTTGTCTGATTCCTCGTATTCTAAATGGATCGTCAACTAGACAATTTGGCAAGCAGAATTCTCGTAGCGGACAGGCAATAAGCGGATTCTTGCTTCTCTTGGGGATACAATAATGGTGGGGGTCAAGTTAACATCTTCCGATGATAGCTTTAGAGGAAATATTGCCGGAATACAATTGAAAACAAGAAAAATACTAGGTAATTAAAGTCATTAACATTTCACAAGTTCATTCGTTTTGCAGGTACTACTCGCTGCACATCGAGTTTCTTTTGCTGCCTCTGGAACATCAGTATGACTAGATTTCCGTTCCATTATTGCCTTAGTGTCAGGACATAATTCATTTTCCCGTACAACGGCATAACTAAATTCACGATCCGGTGTAGAATAGAACTATAGAAATTTTATTTATGTAGCTATTCTCGTTTTCAATTTATTGTGTTCAAAGACTAACACACAGAACTTCGAGCTATTGCAGCGACTGTCATTCAACGTCCTTGATACGCCAATTGGCAATTGATGCTGGCAACGCCAATTGACTCGAATAGGGTAACTCCTTGTGAGCCTCACCATTCAGTTCTCTTTTCACTCTATTCGTTTTCCCATTTTCTGAAATCCCCTACGATTTGGCGTTCGTTTGATTATTGGTTGAAATCTCTACGTGCTTTGAACTTGGATGCTTTAATTCTAACTAGTCAGTATAATTTTTAAGAAAAAAATCAGACATTAGAAAGGAATAAATATTTCAAAATCTGATAACATTACTTTTTGCTTCCTTTTCATTGGTCTCCGAATCGCCTGTAGCCGTCAGGTCTTCAGTAGTGACGGTTGATAAGTCGTCGATTTCGGCATCAATCATCATCTGAAGAAGATCGGGTCGTCTGCTCTATATATAGGAAAAAGAAATGAAAACTTAAAAAATATCCAAATGTATAATTAGAGTGTTAAGTCTACATGTTGAAATTTTAAAGATCGTCTTATTAAAACTGCTTCTTAATGCAGGTATCTCCTTGTTGTTCGTAAAGATCTCGGTGGCAATTTCGACTGTGTAATCGGAGGATATTGAGACGGGATCCCTCAAGTTTTTAGGATGTATGTGGGTCTGGTGTCATCGCTGTCATACACACACCAACTGATATAATCTGAATGCTCATAGTGCAAAATGTCGAATAAACTATAATCCTCACAATCTGACGAAAGTTCAAAATGACAAAATTTGTCACAAAAATTCCTACGTTAAATTTAAAATGGGAGAATAATCTGTCGCAACATATACTTCAAGCAGATTTAAAATGGGAACTTCTAATTGAAATAGTATACCACAAAATATCCTTCTTGTAGCTTTAAAATGGAAATTAAATATCTTAATCCTAACCACTGCTGAATGTGCTTTTGTTTCACATTCAGCAGTGGTTAGGGTTTAGATATTTAATTTCCATTCAACAATTTTATTTAAGATGATATTTTTTATTTCATAAGAATTTATGCAGCACTTTGCTTGCCTGTACAATTCATTTTTATTACGCCATGATAAATGTAACTGGAACTCATAACTGACGAAAGTAAAAGAAATTATGCTTTCCAATAAATTTTCAGCATTTTGCGGCTGTACACTTATTGCAAAAATGGAGGTGCACTTGATGTCATGCTTTGTGTTAGAACTTCAAGTTTTCCATGATCAACGTCCAATTTTAATCCTCTAAACGCTTCGCTCGTATTTTTCCATTTCTCATATTCTGTTCAAAAGCAGATATTAGATGTTTAAATGTATAATTTCTTAAACTACCATTGATAAAATATTCTTAAGATTTCAGAGGCTTGATTAAAAGCAATAAAGATCCAATTATTTACTTTAAAAGTAAATTTTTAAGACTTTAAAGCTAGCATATCAAAATACCTAACCGCTCAGAGGGTTAATTTCTTTCTTATTGAGAGACTTTTTAAATTAATATTTATGCAAAAGATCTCTTCAAGCTCGTTAATTGATGAACTCACAGTTTTTGTTCAGTGAGCCATAATTTTAATTCGCGACTGCAATCAATTCCTGTACTGTCAAATTAACATGACAAATGTTTCAGCGCATGGCAAGCGACGTCTAGCTGCTTGTTGTGCTAACTCGTCCTGTGATGTCATGCTCTGTTTTCCCCCTGCTAGGTGCACCATGGATTCTGAAATTAAATTTGCGTTGAATACTTAACATGAATTAATGGAGCACGGTTTGATTCAATCAATTAATCGGAATTAGCAAGAGATCTCAATATTTTGTTTTCTAACAACTTTTATATATGAGGATTCCCTTAAGGATATTAAACTCACCTCCTTGTTATTTCTTCTCATGGATATAACGTCTTTCACTGATTGAATTAGTTCTTTAATAGGGTTTGTTCCTTTATTCAAGAAAATCAGTCTGATTCGGCCCAACCAAGTCCAAAGCACGTTTAAGGAACGGAAACTTACTGTAGAAAAAGAAAATTGACATTCTTTATTCATTACCTTAAGGGATTGTGAACATTATTAGTCGTTTTTGCAAATTATTAGAGTACCAAAATTAGTACTCTTAATTTCACTTAGGATTATGAAATTTTGTATACATATATAAATATTAAAATATAAATATTTCAAATATATTTTTAAAAATATATTCTAAGAAATTCAAATTATGAAAAATTTTGTAATGTTCCAGGCGCTATAATTTTTAATTTTCCGGCTTAATTTTTCATTCTTATAATATGAAAAGGCATTTGGGTCAAAACAGAGAATTATTTTTTAATTTCATTTAAAAGTTAATTTTCGGGAATTATTTTTATGCATAAGGAATTTTGATTAAAAGTTTGTGTTTTACCTAAACTAAATCTGACTTTTGAATATTCAATAGAAGTTGAAACCTAAAATGCATACCCAGATTTATTTTGATATATATCAAGAATTCTATCATGAATTTCATATAATTTCTTCAAAAATTAAGACGCATGGAACATATCATATACATTTAAATCTGAAAAAGAACATCTTTAGAGAAAAAAAAATCCTTAAAAATTTACTTACTTCTTTAAACCCATTAACTATTCATTTTTTTCAAACAATACATGTTTTAATGCTATTTTATTGGCATGTAAGCATGTATTTTGGTTTAGTTTAGATATATTAACGCCCAGTTTAGAAGCAACACGAGAGCTCTTTTGGGATGGCCCTTGAAATTTTGAACCGCGATCAGGTAACGAGAACGACACCTAAGATGGCACTCCCCTCTCCAAACTGCCGCTCCGCACCAGCGGGAGGACGTTTGGCCACTACGAATTATTTACCTTGTAGCAGGTCCTATACACGGCGGATCTTCAGTGGAATCGAGTTTCGAGCCTGGAACCCTTGGGCCCCGAAGCCGATCCTTACCACTAGACAACGGCAGCAGCATGTATTTTGGAGATAAATGGGAAATTTAAAATTTTGGTCATTTTTTGCTAATTTCATTGTCCACCATCCCCTTAATTAGATTTCCAACATTGAGAGAGTAAAGCATAACTAGAAATTAATTGTCTGAATCTGATGTTGTCTTTAATGTGAAGTTAAGAAAAATAAATAATGCTATGCCATGTAATTGGCAATTTCATCTGGATCAAAAGTTGGTTTAGTGGTAAGCTTTCTGCTTTGGGATCGTGGTATAGAAATCTGATTTCGCCAGAGATCCGCCGTGTTTGATGGCCAGTTGCACGCGAAATCTGACAATTTTCATATTATCGTTTCGTTTTAAAGCAACACATAGGGTATTTTGGGGCTGATCTCGTAATTTTAAATCGTGATCAGACTTTGAACAACATCTGAAACGACAAACCCTTCTCCAAATATCGGCAACAAGTTAGCAAGAGGACTTTTGACCCTTTACATCAGATTTAACGTGAGCGAAGCCCACAAAGAACGCGGATATTATGATGAAACCTTACCACTGCTTCAACAAAATCTAGCGGAATCAGATGATACTTCTTTGAAGCAAACGCAATTAGGAAATAAAAACGTCGAAACAAATTAAAGCATGTCTGTACTATTAAATATTTATTAATAATTAACCGCTAGATTGGTTGATTGGAGTAACGGGTACTTACATGCAAGTACAGCAATGGGACTTCTTATGTCTCCTGAGAAGAGAAGTTTAGAAGACCGTAGCAGGGGATCGTTAGGATTGTTCTGCGAATCCGTTTGAATTCCGAAAGCAGTCCTACCAATCACATCCATGGTGAGGCCTTGGTACATCGGATAAATGTCGAAGGGTTCGCCAGAGAAGCATTTTTTCTCTACATTAGCTTCAAGAGAATCAATCGCACTGCTCATGATAGGAGCCATCTAAATAATGAGACAGTATGGTAATTTTAATATTTTGAATTATGAATGCAGGGTTATTCATAACAATTGCACCGATTACAAATAGCTATAACTTTCTTGTAAGCAACGATGGGATGGTAAACTGTGAATAAAATACAGAAGGAAGCTTACGCAACCACCCCGACTCTACCTACCCTACAGGATTTAAGGCATAGAAGGAAGCTTAAAGCTATGTTTGCGCACGAGACACTTGTCCTATGAGACTTCCCTGGATCATACGGCAACATTCACACGGAAGTTCATCTCAAGCCAAACATTGTGAAGCATGTTTGCAGCTATTGATGAGCGTTCGATAGCCACATGAATGTTTCGCATGTGATTGTCTAAAACTTCTCAAATTACTTTTTGGGACTTCATATGATTGGGATGTGTCATAGTCACTGCCTTAATGCCTCCTTCGTATGTAACAGTGAACGAATTGAAAGTACGCATATAGAATGCTTCATAGTTGTGAGATGAACGAGCGCATGGATGTTGCCCATGTGACAAAGGAAGTGACACATATTGATTATTACGTAATAAAACAAAATTTTCATCTTTCTTATTTTATTGTGTTCAATTATTTCCTTTTTATATTTGATTCAAGGAAGCTATAGCCATTTGCAATCGGTGCATTGTTTTAAATAACCCTGCATTTTTGACAAAATCATACTACAGTAGGGCATTTTTCTCCCTCATGGTATTGCGTTTGTGAACTCTTTAATGCATTCTTTTATTTCATGCCGAAGGTTCAAAATATACTGTATTTTAAAATACGGTGCTAAAGTAGAAATTAAGTAGTCACTATCTTTCACCTATGAATTTATTTAACCTCCTATTTAAATGACATATCCTATTTGAGACATTTATTGTTATTTCAATCTATATAAGAATACAAAGGACAACTGAGCTAAGTGTGACAAATTTATCTTGTCCTGTTAAATTTATTGTTACTTTGATATGGGGTCGTTCAAATATTACGTAAGCACCTAAAGGGGGGAGGGGGTTTGCGATTTGCTTATTTTTGCTGACAAGGGGGTGAGAGGGTGTATGAGTGATGCTTACGTAAGATATTAAAATCACTTTATTTCCGAAAATCTCTTGTAACTTGTAAAAATAATTTAATTTAAAAAAATTAAATTTGAAAAAAATTAAATTTGAAAAGAACATTAAATTTGGCAAAGAAAATTAAATTTGAATTTTTTTCAATGATGTTCTGAGGTCAAGCATTTTAACCACACAAGAAAAACATAAACGATAGATAGGATGAATGTTCATTGAACACAATGGATAATAGTATCTTTTCTTTATAATAGCTGGAGGTGACAGCTCGTAATAACGTTTGATGCATGAGGCTTGTTTCTGAGAACTTTCTACTATTTCCAATGATGAGATTCGAATGAAAGGGACCAATATGTTGTATTGTGACAATACGAGTTTCCAAGCAAGCACAAATAAACATGTTACAACAAACTTGAAATTCATTAAATATTTCTTGTATAAAAAATATATACTCTTAGTCAGATTTGAAGTTATTGTTCAGCAAAGGATTCCGAGACTACCACTTTTGGACGATTTTACACCGGAAAGGGGTATCAGGCAATGAGTCATATGAGCGTATTCCCGGAGTTCTTTGTTCGATCACTCTCAGTAAAATGTAAACATCACCCTTCCATTCTTCACTTTCCCCTTATTTTGATGAAAATAACTCCGCCCGGCGCATGCGCAAAAGCGCGGAGAGTTTCCAAATCCGTTGCTAAACAATACATCTTCTTAGTATGTACTAAAAAAATCTCATTGAAAGCGGAAATAAAATAAAATAACGAATATTCTCAAACCGCAAATCCTTCGTAGACATTAAGTCTGCTAATCACTTGGCCTTTTTTTCCCCGTGGGTTCTCATAGTTCTTTTTAAACAATAATAGTTCATTTTTTTCTTTTTCGTTTCTTCTCGGGGATGTTTTTTCACTAATCAATTTCATAGCGATAATATCTGATGAGAGTTAAATGGATAATTGTTTTGATGATCTTTTTTTCATTATTTGGAAAACGAAAATGAAAAATGTTTTTAATTGTTTTCATATTAATTTTTTCTTACTATTATACGTTGTTTTTCGTCGATGTTGCTTATCAATAATATCGTTTTTCTTCGATCTTTTCTGATCTTAATTATATTGTTTTCCATCGACAACATTATGCAGTATTTTTCGTTCGTTTTCAAGAACGATTCCTCCGCCAATTTGTTCCGAAACCAAACTAATCACCTCACACCTCCTCGTAACCCTAGTGGCCGACAGCTCTACTGTCTGGTGTCTCCGGAGTTTTTTAAACCGCACATTACATAAAACAAGTCAAATCGGAAATATGTCTTCATTTCGAGAAATATTGTACAATTTTTTTTTGAAAGTTTCAAAAAGCCTTCACCAGATAAACATTTGAAGGATATTCAATATAAAACTAATGATGTGTGGCGGCAGTATAAAAATTCTTCTAAAAAGGAGGAGTTAGTGTTAAAAAGAACTGAGGAAGAACTGCGAAAAGCAACCAAAAAGAAATAAATTTTTCTTGATTATTTTATAAGGGTAATTATAATCAATTTATTCTTAAAATTTTAAGCATATTTTATCATAACTTTAAATTTATAATTAACTTAGTATGAAATAGCTTTACTTATATTCTTGTTAATATTCGCTACATTTATTAAAATATGTAGAGTATACTGACATTGTAATATGTAATAAAGTGTAAATATTAACATCTTTCTATAATTTAATAGATAAATTATCTTTACTAATGCAATCTTAAAGGGAAAGTATTCTTCAATTTTCAAAAGTAAATCTAGGAAATTAAGTGGTTCGAATACGACTTTGCGTTTTTGAATTAAATATGAAATAACAAATGACAATAATAGATTATGAAAATACTTTAAAAATGAATCATTCAGCAATCTAAGATTTAATTTTTTTTCACTTCTTATGTTTTAGATTTAAAAAATTTTACATATTGTAATGATTGTTACCTTTCATATTTATGTAGTTACAGTAGTGAAATTGACAGTTATAAAAGTTGAGCTTGTTGTTGAGCTTTATTGGAAAAGAAAGTTTTCATTTATTTTTATAACAACTGTATATATAGTGTATTTATATAACAACTTGCGTTTCTGATATAAAAGTGATTACTAAAAGTTTAGTCCTTTTGTCACATGTTTAAAAAGTATAGGGGCAATTGTGAAAAATTAATGAAGAAGAAGTTTACCAAGATTCCTTCCGAGAAGAAAGCGATGAAGTAGTAACAGAAGGGGAAAGCAATATAATAAGAGATATGGAAAAATGACTTGAGCAACCTTGGTCAGCATTTGAATAGATGATGGGCATGTGAAAAATAAAATTTAAAATATAGCTATGTTCTTTTAAAATTGTGATAAACTAAGAAATTTTCCTTAACAAAATTGTAAGAAAATTAAACTTAATTTTATTTTCATTTTAAGCCGAGCTCGAGTTTCTTATTTGAATTAAGTCCTAAAATTTTTAAAACTAGATTATTACTGTTATACGTTTTGTAAAAAAAAATACGTGGGGGTTGCAGTTTGCTTACGTAATTATAAGAGGGGGTTTGCGATTTGCTAATTTTTGCTGACAAGGGGGGAGGGGGGGTCAAAAATTACCATAAACATGCTTACATAATATTTGAACGGCCCCTATAATTGCAGTATTAAATATAAAAAATTCTGTAACATGCTGCGAGAATTAGATTTGTCATTGTATACAAAGGAGTGTAGTCGATTGGATATGTTTTCGGAAAGAAAAGCATCCAACAAAATAACATCAAATCGCAATGCTTGAACAAGTTGAAAACGGCTTGAAAAAGACAAACTTTCAATCATATACATCAAACCGAAGAAATAACCGTAAATATTGCCTTTCTTTTATTTATTGAATTAATTAATATGTTATAAAAATTATGTGAATAGTTTTTCTGTTAAAATAAGCAGAGAGAGGAAATATTTCCAAAATGTTCTACAAGTTTGGTCACTACTATAGAGCAGTTGAAGATTTTTTAAAATTCTTATTATCGTAGAAATAATGAGCCTAATTAAACCTCCAAGCTGACGAACCAACTTTCCTCTGCACATTATACTTTTTAAAAAGTCTTTGAAATTTCAACTTCGAATTGTGTCTTCAAAAAGCAATGGAAGTGGTTTTTTAAAGCTATGCTGTATTGTATTGAAATTAGGATTTTTGTCTTTATTCGACAATCAATTCCCTCTCTTACGATTTGTTTACTAGGTGTGGAAAACATTACATTTACAGTGCCAACAAATGATAAGAAGTTCCAACTGACTGATTGATCCTTACAGGGAGGAAAGCACACGACCAGGGTAAGAGAGTCCCTGGAAAAGCAATTAAATAGATCTCCCAGTATCGGATATTAGAGAAAAAAAATTCAAACAATTTTCAATAAGCCGCACTTAGCGAAATTTCATCGTGAAAAATTATCTATGTATTATATTACAAATATCAATGCATTATCCAACTTCGAAAAAATTACAGTCAATTCCTGTGATGTCACAAACACATGAAAAATATAGTTTCACGTTATATTTCGTCATTCTGTGACATAATTTCAAGCAATACACACGAGATGGGCAATATATTCCACATTTCAATGGAGGGCAACGCATTTGTTGGGAATCACGTGGACATATACAGTTCTCATTCTCAAGAAAAGCAACGCGTCTTTGAAACAGGACTGGTATTGCTGGCATTAGGTAATGTCAAAGCAATTCAATAAATTGAAAATTTTACTAAGCCGAAGGTCTCAAAACTGACAGAAACTTCAATAAGTGTATTAGAACGGAAAAGAATGAATTCCAGTAATGATGACAGCAATATTTCATTTTACCTGCTTCATCTTCGATGCAGTAAAGGATGGTGTGATGATTGATCGGATTTCCTTCCACCTTTTGTCCTTGAGTGATATGAGCTGTTGGCTGAACCCTTCAACTCTTGGAGGTTTTTGATTTTTCCTGTCAGGACGACCACTGAATAAATTCTGTAAAATGAGCATTATTCTAAAACTTTGTTTATTTAAAAAGGAAATATGACGACAAATACTTAATACACACTACAGGAGTACAATAGTTTTTTTATATCAAATATAATAAAATACGTCTAGAAATAAACTTCAGTAAGTTTTCGAATCTTAGAAATCGTCGGCTAACAGGCAACATCACCTATGCCAATAGTTTTGAAATTCTAAACATGAAGAAATAAACTGAATTCTTCGCAACCAATAAGGAATATTTCTGAATTTTCTAAAACATATGATACGAACATGAGACCGCATGATTCTACCAGATGTGAAAAAAATTCAAAAGTATTCGTTATTGGTTGCAAAAAAACTGAGTATTTTCTTCCTCTTTGAAATTTCAAAAAATTGACATAGGTGGTGTTGCTTGTTAAGCGATGCAATATAACATTTTAATTTTTTCTCTATACGTGTTTGCTATATATTATTACGAAAAATATTTTAGTTCCTCTGCAACTACCAAAAAGTTAAGTTAGGAACTTATCATTAATAAACATGTAAAAATTTTCTGTTGATGAATAATGCAGTTGAGCAGTGCTAAAATTATGGATTCCTAAGTGTATGGTATAGTATTAGTATATGGATTGCTAAAAAAATGAGGAAATGAATTTTAAGAAGAAATGGTTACGGCAATTTTTTTTACTTACAGGCCTATTAATAAACTTGTGGAAGTCAGAAACTTGAATCTTTTTCAGCAATTCCACATCAGCTACTAATACTACCGGCTTCGTACCTAAGTAATATCTGTGGAACAAATACAAAAAAATTGCTAATAAGAAATAAAATGTTTTTTTGATAATTACAGATCACAAAATTCACTAATACAAAAATGACATAATTTCAATGACATTTCAACCATTTGTTCAATTTTGGGAGATAATTCAGAATTTAAAATCATAAATGGAGTCAATTCATACTCATAAAATTCATAATAATACATTGATTTTTGGAATAATTAAGCATTTTGCAGGGTGAAAAAGGACTTGGTGTCATAGCAGAACGTATTTCATATCACAGATAAGGTGCCGTTGGGCGTTAAATGATTTGCGCCTTTGTATTTATCATGTGATCGAGCAGTTCATGTCACAGTGAGTTGCTGGACGTTAGATGACTTCTGCCAATGTATTTATTATATGGCTGTGTCGTAACATTAATACGCTCCATTTTGTGTTACATAGAGAGAGTTGATTTAGTAAAACATTTGTATTTTCAATGTGACTTTTTTCCCTCAAGACGAGACTTTGCCACCTGGTAAACCTGGATCCATAAATTATGTATTGAGTTACCATTAAAAGAATTATAATTTTCCTTCTTATAAAAAAATAAATATCACATGAAAAGTTAGTAATAAGTGTATTAAAAATGTTACAAAGACTGATTTTATTTAATTTCCTACTGAAATGCTAAATATCGATTTTTAAATGCATATTTCATATAATCTATAGAATGACTGGTTTAATCTGGTTATAAGTTTTGCAGACATCTAACCCTTTTAGGGGCAGTGGTTTCCTGTCGAAACGACATTTTCAACAGCTACTTCATCTTTTAAGCAGCCTTTATATAATATATTAGAAAAGAATTGCAATTTTAGCATTTAATGAAGGTAAGAAATGAGAGTACCAGCTCTAATTTTTTCTCGTGTATTACCAATTAATATGGCTTTAACGAAGATATATAAATCTGTTTGTAGCCCCCCAAAAAGAAAATCCTTTACACCACCACTTCCAAGAAAAGAGCAGTGATTAAAAACTGAAGAGATTTCATGAAATGCTACATAAAACCTTATTCCGGAATATACTAGAAAATATAATCCAGAATAAAGTTTCATGTACAGTCATGAAAAAAACAGGATCCACCCAGCATTATTCCGCAGCTAATCTTTGCTTCTTAAAACTAAAGATACTGTTTTACAGGAAATAACGTACATTAAAAGTTTCTAAGGTTGAAATTTTCTTAAGGGGTCATCTACATATTTAAAATGGCACTAACTTCAAAATTCTCAATGGCAACACCCTTTTTGTTGCCATAAATAAATTTCTCATGAAAACATACCCCAGGATATTAATTTTGGTTAATATATCATTAATAGATGGGAAGATATTTTACATTTTGTGTTCTCGACATAAATGGGGAAGTCTCCACATTTACTTACTAAGGTTCTCTCCTTGCCTTTAAATGTCGGCAGTAGCATTCTAAATTATTTCGCACTTTAAATATAATTTTCAAAGTAATAATCTAAATTTTAGAACCGGTAAAACTTGGTTTGTAAAAAAAATAAATTGATTAATATTACACCACTCTAATTTATGAAGTTTTAATAATATATGTAAATAGTTAAAATTTTTATATGCTTGTATTTCAAAAATAAAGTAGTGCATTGATTATATTTAATAATGAAAACGTTTTCGAAACATAAGCGCCCTCTTAAGTGCATCGATTTACAGCGAAAATTGAAAATTTAATGTAACTTCAAAACTTCTCGTACGAATATGCTGAAATTTTGCACAGGCTTATCAAATGGCCACCTGCTTCAATTACTGTTGAAAGTTATAAATGTTGCTATTCAAAAAGTTTTTAACATCAATTTTGATAAAATATTTCATGTACTCAAAATTATTTTAAAATAAAAAGTAAAAGTGCAAAATATGCAGAATAAATCATACTACTACATAAGAAAATTCTAATTAAATAGTTACACTATTTCTCAAGATATCAATAAAAATTCAAAATTTTGCTTTAACATTAAAAACTCAAAATTTCATTTGCTTATAATTCTGAAACCAAAAAATGCTGGGATGATGAAACTTGGTATTCCAGCATAGCTATTTATGTTGATTCAAAATATTTTTAAAAACATATGTGTTTCCATTGGAAATTTTGAAGCTAGCGCAATTATTAGTGTGTAGACGCCCTTTGAACTTTTTAGAAAATTGGTAGCTTTTGTTTTAAGATAAAATGATTAGCGGCGGAATAATGCTTGGTAGACACTTTTTATTCCCGCGACTGTACCTTTTGTTCAAGTTGTATTTTCTGCACATCCAACTAAAATCCCCCTTACACTTTACCAAGATATTTTAAAGCCATTGAATTGAGTGGACACTCCTATATAATGGATTGGAACTAGAAACTCCCTTAACACTATAATGCCTCACATGAATTTTTATTTCTCCTTTTTTCTTGCTACGATAATTTTTGTATCGTCCTAAATGGTTTCCAAGTGTTTCACTCATACCGGGTGGTGCATACTATCGGAATACGGTGTTCTTATTGCCACAGTGCACTAACCAGGGATATTTTAATTCTAACCGCCTGGCAATTTCGTCTGAACTGTTGTGTTTAGACACTGTTTGGATTTTGTCATAAATATACATTATGATTTACAATCATTAATCATTTTAATTGTTTTACTTATAAATTATGATTCTGCAATGAAAAAAGGATTTAGTTTCGAGTTTGAATCATATATAATTACTTACCCCACTATATTTCCATACTTTTTAAACCATTCCTCATGACATTTTATAGGTGTCTGCAAAAAAATTAATAAGATAAAATGACATTAATATTAAAATCAAAATTATTTTTCGATTAAAATATAGATTTGCAGTGCTGTCTTTTTCATTTATTCATTTCAAAACTCATGTGCTCTGAGCTAGAAGAGGGATTGTTTTTAAATAAAAAGTGGGACAGGAATAATTAGACGATTAATAACTACAAAATGATAAATTTAATTGCAAAAATAATAACTAGGCACACAATTGTGAAAAACAAGGGGACATGTTTCGTTTTCGATTAACATTTTAAAAGAAACATCACTCAACTGAGCTTCTAACTACGCTGAATATTGTGCCAATGTGCGAAAATTTTCTGGTGTTAGTATAGCTTAAGGTCGACCGTAGTTTTCATACTGACAATGAATACACTAAACTTGAATTGTATGAATTAATTCAATACTATTTGGTGTTTCGGAAGTTTTCTATTCCCTCCAATGTTAAAATGCCGTTCAGAAACTAGATAATAATGGAAGTGTGATTGAAAACTAAATAATAGATAAACTATTGTAAAAAGTACAGAGAAAGATTTCAGTCTCAAGTCACTTTTTGAAGATAATATCACTGGTGAGGTATCTTTGTTTCCGAAGAATGCTACTACAGCAAAAGCTCGATGGTCTTCCATCCAAAGCTGCATGATTACTCAAGACTTTAAACTGCTTTCCTCAACGACCCTAGTAGCACAAAGATATTGTACGATATTAAACAATATTCGCAATACTGTATAATATTATATAATATCGCACAATATCGGACAACATGCTGCACTACCTGGGGATATATGTTTCACTGCACTAACTACAAAGATGTAAGCGTGGTGCCAAATTTTAAATCGTCTAACTGTGTTTACCCACACTGTATTACAAAAGCTTCCAAAGACAGTCTCCGAATTTAGCTATGAATATGGCTTAAATTTGTATTTTGTAATAGATACATAAATGGACATTACAAACAGATGTATTACTGATATGTTGTTTCTGAACACCTCGGATGTACCTTCCAATCAGCTGGCGGAGAGTCCGATGTTTCACCACATAGGCAAAGCGAAACACAGATAATTACACTCTCATTTACCGAATTGGAGATTCTATTTTACTTGATCTGAACTTCTAGAGAGTTTCCTTTTTATTTCTTCGATGTTGGTTACCCCTCCACATGCGGAATTTCTGAAATCGCTGTTTAACACTATTTCTACCAAGAGGTGTCAAAAGACACCTTTCAAATTTTAACTTAAAATTATTCTCTTTATTTAGTTTTTTATTAAGTTTCATCATTTATCCACAATGAATTTTTTGACTTTCGTACAATAGTTTTTAAATTAATTCAGAGATATTATTTTCCTCCAGCTCATCCTAGATCTAAAAATATGCATAAGATATACCTATTCCTACCATGCGGTGTCTTTTGACACCTTAAGGAATTCATAACAATGTCTAATTTTAAACCATTTTACATATAAATACCAACACCATTTTGCAGTATCATATCATTTATAATCAGATTATAGAATCCCGATTTCAGAGGCAAAATATAAATAACACAAGTAAACCCTGTTAGCACAAGATGTTTTACGATATATCCACGGTTTTTGCTACGATATTTTGAATGCTGCACAACAATGTATGAATGTTGTAGGGCATTTTGTGCTGAATTGATGTAGCTCACAATCTGAAAGTGAAGATGAGTTAAATGATTCTTTCGAAAGTGACCACGAATTGGATAGCGATTATGAAAATTACTCATCAAGCACTAAAGAAGAGGAAGATAATTTGAATGCAAGTAGAGGACGAAAGAGAACAAGATTGTTCACGGTTTCTGAAGACGATAGTGAAGAAACAAACGAAGGCAAAATATTGAAATTGCTATTGATGGAACAGTTTGGACAAAGATCGAAACAAGTTCCTCTCGTGGCAGACCACCTCTTCATCCCGACAGTTTTGGCGATTATTTGCATTCAAACACAAAGGTGTCAAAAGACACCTTTTGTTCGAAATAGGTATACACGAAATCATGTTAGAAATAGTGTTAAACGCAAGGCTTGCAAACATGTCCATGCATTTTCGAAACGAAACGAACTGTTATTTATTTTTATGAAACGCTATAATAGTAAGAGGCAAACACACTGCGAAAATCGCGGAATACGCAGCTAAAGGGCTAAGAGATTATTTGTATCTATTGATTCACGATTTTTATAATACTAAAGTAATAAGATAATAAATAAACAGCCAGCAACATCATCTAGAAAGTCGTGAATTTTTGCAATAAATGTGAAGTTTGATTACATTATTGCTTGTAATGTTTTAATAGAACACTAGAAATATTGGTACATTTTTTATATCACATATATTATTATTAAAATTTATTTTCCACATTATATGTGTAGTTTTTACTTCAATTATTTATATTATAAAATCAGCCTTACAGGTAAGACTTCATATAACCAGTTCGCAGGGTCAGATATGAGTTAAGGGGCTACAAAATCTTCAAAGTTTCCAATTTTTGAAGCGAAGCTTCTTTACACAGCATTCGGGATTGGGAGTAAGCATCCAAAAAGTGATCGTGGCGAACGGAAGTACGTCATGCCAGCAGAGGCGCATCGATGGGTCCATTTCACGAGACGGAAGGACTGTTCAAACTTCGCAATTTCATATATTCGCTAACTAATTCATTCTAATATTAATTTTATTTAACTCGTTTTCCTATCAATAAAGGAGACGTAATCAGCGACATACTACTTCAATTCGTAAACATAACATTTATTTATTTGAACGAGACGACACATGACATGCAGCACAAGACAATCACACAACTGAAACTCAAAACTAAACAGACAATAGTTGCAGCTTCAACGTTCATATTCATACATGCGCGAGACTTACAGCATCGTATATAAACCTGGAACGGCGCGCAGCGCCACCAGGCGACAATCATGAACTCCAGTTACAACAAGGACGTCATACACGCGCAGGCGCATTGATGCGGCAACGGATACCGAGACTCTTGTAGACTCTGTGTTTTAACATGTTGATACAGAATGCGTGCATGCGCCCTGTTAAAGAATAGACTGCATACTTTTGTTAAAGAGAAAGTTTACATAACTTCAACAAACATTGACATTTCTGATGGTTTAGCGAATGGTGCACATGGAAAGTTGTTGCATGTAGAATTAAATGAAGAAAACAACGTTTGCAGAGTATGGTTGGAATTTTCTGGTTCTTCTAAGTTTAGTTGCTCGATGGATTGACTACAATTACCGTGAAATGCCACTTATTTTGGCTGTTGATTTTAATTTTAATTTTGCGGATGAAAAATCAGAACCACTTGTAAAATCTCTTTTTAATGAATTTAATTTAACTAAGAACAGTACTCCAGCAGTGTCGATGACAAAGTTTCATGCAATCATTGATGCAGTTTTTTCCAGATGTATTAATAAAATAGAATCGCAGAAGATTTGTATCATATTTCAGTTATCACAAACCGATTGTTTCCATGACAGAATGTCCTGATTAGATTAAATTTTTTTGTTTCAATATACTGATTAATAAAAATGTAAGAAACCTTTTCTCTACAATAACTGCCTGTATGCCTTATATATCTTTCTATCTGTTTTAGTCATAAATTACAAATAAATAATGCGTTTATGTATATATATGTATTCATTATCATTATTATAAATATATAATTATATAAATTTAAATGTTTTGTTTCATTTGGGGGAGGGAAGTGAAAGAAAGAGAAACAGAGAGAGAGAGAGAAAAAATAGTGAGTGTAATTATACCGTTATACATTTAGTTATATAGAAAAGCATAAGAAGTTTCGCTTCTGTCGTTCGCCCACTCACCGATACACCCGTTTTTAATTCATGTTGTGAAATTTAATGAAATGTTGTGAAATTCAATGGAATGGTGAGAAATTTACTGCAATGTTGTGAATTTCCTATTGAATGGGAAATGTATAATATTTTCTTGCTTTTTCAAAGGTTTAATTTTTTTATGGGTTCTTAACGCTGAAACGCCATTATACTACTAAATACAAATCTAATGCACCATTTTTAAAAAATGTAATTTTTATATATATTTGTAATATCTATATATTTCCTTACTGGATTTGTGTAATCGTCATCTAATTTTATTATAAGTCATTTTCATTCTTGAAATGAAATGGCTGGTAATTCATAAGTAAAATATCACTGTTGTTCGAATTATGTGCTCTTTCCAACTGCCTGTTTTATACTTGCAATTCAAAGACTATTGCTGTTCAGCAACGGATGTCGAGACTACCATTTTTCGACGATATACACCGGAAAGGGGTGTCAGGCAATAAGTTCCGGAGTTCTTTGTAACATCACCCTTCCATTCTTCACTTTCCCCCCATTTTGATGAAAATAACTCCGCCCTGTTCATGTGCATAAGCGCGGAGTGTTTCCGAATCCGTTGCTAATCAATATATGCTTTTATTTAGTTCATCAGTAAAATATCTATTTTTTCATAAACACAAGAATGAGATTCGATGAAAAATCTATTTATTTATTTTTTTAAAATTCATTGGAAAGTATAAATCATTCTGGTATTACAAATGTTTATACCTTAATTAGTTTAGCAAATAGATTCAAAATTCATCTCCATACATTTAGATGATATTTTGTAAGTGGTTTTTTTATTTTAAATGCTCATATCTCAAAACTTCATTTTCAAAGCTTGCACTCAGGACTTTCAAAATATTGTTCATCATAAGACTATAAAATTTTCCAGATATATTTATAAAAACACAATGAAGAAAATCATGAAATATCAAATTGTGTTATTATTTCGTTTCAGTGCTTGGTATCTTATTTATAATTTTTAAGAATAGTTATATGATATTTTAACAACATGAAAAAGTAATATAAAAGTAATATTAATGTATCTGTAGATACTATCGTAGAACAATACCGTATTCTACGATTTTCAAGCAGTGTTATTTCGAAGGGCATGACATCGAAACTTTATACTGATTTCTTTAAAACCATTTATAGCTTTATAGTGACTTTTTTAATTCTCGCCTTTTTGTTTTTTGCAGGAAAACACGTCACGTGGTTGCTAACATTTGTATGAATACTCAAGCTTTACCGTAAAATGACTTTTGGTGGCAATATTGTTAACTAATTTTCCATCTAAATATCATCTTTTTCTTTAACTGAGACATATTCCAAATTTGATTAACTTCTGGTGAATGGTTACGTCCTAATAGCATTGAACAGATGAATTTTAATTATTTATACTTTGTAAATCTTACTAATTCTTACTCTGTAGATGAAGATTAGATTCAATTCCACTTACTTTCGTGACAAGTTCCAGCATATGACCGAACAGGAGATTTGGCTCTGGTCCTGGGACTCCCATCTCTTTTAAAACTGAGAAACATCTTTTCCTGTATCTATAGGAGGAAATAAAACGTATTGTTTTATTTTTTTATTTACAAAACAGAATTATCTAGGTAATAAATCCCTAAATTGCAGCCCACAAGCTATGTACCGTCTCAGTAAGTGCAACTGATCGCATATGAGAATTCAAATTGGTTAATATCTACTAATTGGTATCTTTTCATATTGCCAACTAACTGATAACCCGCGGCGTTGCTCAGGATCCATGACTTTCATACGTCCTCATCCCGTTTTTTTTCTTACAAACAAAACCCCAACAAACCAAAATCTCCTTTGGAATCTTTCTTGTTGAATTTAAAATTTCAAATACAGCCCTTAGATAACGTTATAATAGTACAGTTTGAATAAAGATTATGAAAAATTCAACTGATAACCCAGTGTTGCTCAGGATTCATGTTTTTTCATATGTCCGCCTCCGTTTTTTCCTTACAAACAAAACCCCATCAAACCTAAATTTCATCTGAAACCGTTCTTGCTGAATTTAAAATCTAGCCCTTTGATAACGTTATAATAGTATAGTTTGAATAAAAACTATGAAAAATTCAATTTGGTTGAGAGCCACTAATTGGTACCTTTTTATATCGCCAACTAACTGATAACCCAGCTTTGCTCAGGATCCATATTTTTTCACATGTCCGCCTCCATTATTTTCTTACAAATAAAACCCCAACAACTTAAATCGCCTCTGAAATCTTTCTTGTTGAATTTAAAATTTTAAATTTAGCCGCCCATTGATAACGTTATAATAGTATATTTTGGAAAAAAAAAACGCCAGAAGTTTGGAAAAAGAACATTTATGTTAAACTTTTGAACAATATACCTCATAATAATTAATACAACTTTGTACTGATCAATTATAGTATGCAGAAAGTTCCCGGTGTTGCTGATTAAAAATATAAATTTAAAATAAACTTTAGAATAAACGAAATGTTTCAAAAATATGTGCTGCGAGACAAAACATCAAAAGAGAAAAATGCATGAAAACGATTTTTTCGATGTCTATGAATTAAAATACGTCGCGCCGAAAATCGTTTGAAAGAAGAAATACATTTACGAAAACTTTAAAAAATTGCTAAAAGACTTAGAGAGAAAAAAATTACACAGAATGAAAATAGCACAGAAGCTTCAAATTACTCTTATTAGAACGGGAATTTGGACTTTAACACGGATTTAAAAATTATGGTGCTATCCTTAGAAAATTCTAGAAAATAGACAACCACTTAGCATTAAATAAATGAAAATCTACTTAGAATTTAAAAAAATACTCGGCAGCTACCTCTTCTGCTAATCCATCGATGCGTTAAATTTCGTTCCGGTTAATCAAACGGTTTGGGCATGTATACAGAACAAAAGAATGGACATCCATACGCAGAAAATAAGCTCTTTTAAATATTATATATGTTTATAGATATTACTAATTTAGACGATTTTATATCATTTCACCATTTTTTTATTGTAATATAATAGTCTATTTATATGGCGTCGATGCATATTACATCAATGTCTGTTAATATAAATCCGCTCATATTATCTATCTTTTAAGTACCGGACTTCTTACATTGGGCTGCAACCTCACATTCTGTTTTTTTCCGGAAGATATTCTATGGACTCAAAATAATTTGGAGTGGTATATTTACGGTTTAACATTTTAGCTTAAATAGATTCTATTCAGAAGGGGAAAATGGTGAAAAAATCAAACGCTGCTTTCTGTTCTCCAGAAATTCTCCTGAAGCATATTATTTTTATAAATCGTGCAAATGTTATTGAGTATCTAAAAAGACAAAAGGTATGAATATCTAAAAAGACAAAAATTAATAGAAGCAATTTAATTGGTGTGCGCAAGTGCTTTCCAATACATCCCAGAATAGGTTTAGGCCAAAAGAGGATATTAACTATCAGACCTTAAAGTCTTTTTCCTCTACAGAAAACCTATTCCATTTTTGAATCTGCATGGATGTCTGGCCTCTGA
The DNA here is from genome assembly GCA_013235015.1 of Araneus ventricosus. NCBI lineage: Eukaryota > Metazoa > Arthropoda > Arachnida > Araneae > Araneidae > Araneus > Araneus ventricosus. The sequence continues at coordinate 3,650 of BGPR01008547.1, read as the reverse complement.
TGAAGTCATTCATCAGATTCTTTTTTCTTGTCGTTGTCTGCTATTATTTTTTACTCTCTCACATTTATAATTCCCTTTATTAATATTTTTATTTATTGTGTAAATGTTATGATACTCACGAAGGCCGCGGTGGCCTAGTGGTAAGGTGTCGGCTGTGGAGCCAGAGGGTTCCAGGTTCGAAACCCGATTCCACTGAAGATCCGTCGTGTATTAGGCCAGTTGCACGTTAAATCACACATAGGGGTCAAACGACCTCCCGTTGCTGTGGTGTGGAAGTTTAGAGATGGGGATGCAGGCCAGGTGCCGTCATCCGACCGTAGTTCAAAATTACGAAGTCCGTCCCAAAATATCCACGTGTTGCTTCAAAACGAGACGTTAATATAACTAAACTAAACCACTTTTCATGCCTCTCCATTTTAAAGTTCATAGTTTTATCTTCGAGAAATCTATGTTTCTAATACGCGTTTTGAAACTTGGCTATCAACATATTGTAAGAAATCAAGTTTCATGCCATGCCAAGTTATGAATGTTATTATTTAATAATTACGTCCTAAGTATTGAAGATTAAAATTATTTTGTAAATTTATTATTCACTTAATGGGTGTTACTATTGTGAATTATTATTAATTAGTAATAGTAACTTTCAAAACCGTTTGAATAATTGCATTAAATAATTTTTTGTAATCACTAATTAATTTTAAATGTTATTCACAAACTTCACCAAATAAATTTCAATTTTTAATTATTTATTGCTCTTATCGTTCAGTATAAAGAGGCCGCGGTGGCCCAGTGGTAAGGTCTCGGCTTTGGAGCCGGAGGATTCCAAATTAAGTTTTGAGAGAGGGGTGCCAGCTCAGGCGTCGTCCTCGTCATCTGAAAGTGGTTCAAAATTAAGAGGTCTATCCCAAAATAGCCCTCGTGTTGCTTCAAAGCAGGACGTTAATATAGCTAAACGCTCAGCATAAAACGCATAAATAATATCGTGAAAATTTTCATACTATATGAGGATTTTTTAACAGTTTTCGTATGTCTTTTAATTTATTCAACTTATTCATTTAATGCAAAATATGTATATTAAAATAAAGCTGTTACTAAGGTTATAATGTAAAAGCACAGTTCAAAGGGTATTTACACACTGCGATGAACGACAGAAATACACTGCACATCTTGCAAGAGAAATGAAGGACTTTACGCCAAAAAAACAGTAAAACATAAAATGCAGTTTCATATTAAATGATATTGACAATCACGTTTGTCATATGACTTTGACGTCATGTAAACACACTTCAGTGATTTTAGCAACTTTGAATAAAAAAATAAACGCTTCAATCGAAATCTCGCTGTCACGTCGACGAAGAGAGCACAAAAAATTCCCCATGTCGAAGTGACAGCGCACCTGAACTATTCTGCGCCTTCTCCTCAGAAAAATTTCCACTTTATGGAGGAAAGAACAATCAGCAGAACAGCAGCGAGTGTTAAAGCATACATGTGCTTTAACACTCGCATTTTACTTTGTTTTTGTTGATTTCTTTATTTGATTATTATTTTATCTTTTTCTCTGTTGTTTGTTGATATTGTACACTTCATACTCATATTTCTTTCCTTTCTACAGTTTTTGTTTGTATATGGTTTTATATGATACTCCCCTTTGTTTCTTGTATATTATCCGAGATTTTTAGACTTATATTTTTGTAACCTTCTCCATATCTCTGCCTTCGCCTTTATCTGCTAGACAGTTAAGGAGCGCCTTCCGATGTCTCTTCCACTTCATGTCCGCTACACTGTTTAAATAACCAAAAGGTTATAGTCGCAGGGGCATGAAGTGGTGTTCTGTTCTATGCTTTAAGTGACAGATTTTATAGTGCAATCGTATCAAACGAGAATAATATGGAGAAAATAAATAATAAGCAGAGAGTATAAAGTTTAAAACTTAATTTCACAGACACACACACACACAAATGAAGGAGATTCGAACCTCTCATCCGAAACATCGTAATATGATAATGCTTTCGGCCTGATTAGTCAGTCTTGTTTTGCCTGGCTTGGTAGCAACAGTCTTTGCATTCTGTACGTAACGTACGCCAAACAATTAACAGAAGGAATGTCTTATCATATTAATTAAAATGAAAGTAAAAAATTTAAATTGTATTAATGCCCAAGGAAAAGCATTATGATAATTTTATTTATCATAACGTAAATTTTGGCAAAATCAGGCGCGAGAGAGATTTAATGAAGCTATAAAATAAATTTAAATTTCATTAAAACAATAAAAACATTGTTAAAATTGTGTTTTAGATTAATTTTGAAAAATTTATTAAAATTAAAGCAAAAATTACGTGAAAATGAAATTTATATCCTGAAAAGATAATCTTTAGAATTTTAAAGCGGTGTATAAATGGTTTTTTTTGCAACAAAATACAACGAAATTATCGAGCAGAAGCATTAAAATTTCTATTAAATTTTAATTAATTAAAAGTAAAATTAAAATTTTGAAAAATATTTCCTTAGTGAGCCAGGATAATTCATGAATAATCAAATTTGATAATTCTAGATCCAACGGTCTACTCAGTAGATAATTTTGAACGATTTTGGCATCACTCTATTTACGGAAAGTATGTCAGCTCCAAAACGTTATCATGCTGATAATTCCACCAAAAATTAAAAAGAAATATAGCTCGATTTCAAAAAGTACCTTTTTCTTTAAATCAAATTCATTTACTTCTGTTTTCCAAAATTACTAAAGCCGATAAATAAAAGAAAGTTTGCATAATACTTACATCAGCCATAGAACTATGGAAACAGCGATGAATGTCAACGTCCACATGATTCCAGTTAAGATCTGCCAAATGATGCGTCGCCCCTAAGTGTTTTATCATTGATTTAACTGAAATAATCTGGCGATAAGTGATGATCACGTAAAAGGAACAAATAAAGTTATCTTTTTCATCTTATCATTATGACAAAGCTTTTTTGAGACCGAGCAATTTCTAAAGTGCTGGCATACTGAAAAAAAGAATTGCCCGTGTTTATTTTGAGGCTGTTTATCTAGGTCAAACAAAAGGTTTAAATGAATTTTAAAAAGTAAAACTATTAGTTAGCATTTCTTTTATTTATCTTATATTTGATTAATCATGTTTTCTTTTTTTCAGTTCTAGCTAATTGCTATGATGAAATAATTATTTTTTATCATTTTCCAATTGAGAATTTATAAATTTCTTCCTGTATAATAAAGCTATTCGGTTGCTTTTAGTTGTAGCAACAGTGAATTGATTTAGATACATTTTATGCAATGAATACTTAGTGGTTTAATGAAGTAATTATTTGAAATCGGTCAGAAAAGAATATTAAATCTTAAAACTAAAAAATTAAATAAGGAAGTTATTTTATTTGTTAATAAACGAATAAGTTATAATGAAAAAATAATAAATGAATAAGTTTGGGTATTTTATATTCGGAGAACTAGTGTGCTTTTTACGTCATCCTTTGACTTAGGAATTTATTTAACTTGCTAAGGAGATGGCAGATGCTATTTGGGACATTCATTGCAATTTCAATCCATGTAAGAGCGTAAAGGACATATGAGATACTTAATGCTTTCCCAATTATTTTGCCTTTCAGCAATAATAATGCAACTGAACGAAGTACAATGA
>BGPR01008546.1:0-49162 GCA_013235015.1 Araneus ventricosus | reverse complement strand
TGAATCTATTGTATATGAGTATATGAATCGTTCGTATATGAATCGTTTGTATATGAATATATGAATCGGTCGTATGTGAATCTATTGTATATGAGTATATGAATCGTTCGTATATGAATCGTTAACTGCAGAAAGGGAACAAGTCTAAGACACAAAACCTTTTTAAAAAAGAGGATGGTTATGTTTTTTAATCAAACATGTACACATTACTGTTTTATCCAACGGTCTAATTGGGAGCGTATATGAATCGTTAACTGCAGAAAATGAACGAATTTGTATATGAATCGTTAACTGCAGAAAAGGAACACGTCTAAGACATAAAATCTTTCTTAAGAAGAAGATGACTATTTTTTTAAAATCAAAGATGTACACAGGGCCGTTACCTGCAATGGAATAATTTGGCTGTAGCCCAGAGGCGCCATTGATACAAAGACACCTAAAAACTCACTATTTAGGTTTAATTTAAATTTTAACCAAAAAAGCATTTAATTATAATTTTAAATTTGTTAAAAATAAAAATATGATTACGGCTTGTAACTAGGCAGGCATCAATTTTATAATGTTGCATAAATTAAATTAAATTTTATTTCATTAAGAACAACAGCAAAATTTTTTTAAATCTTTTAAGTCTCCTGTAAATTTAGTATTTTGTTACTTGTTCTCTTTCTGCTGTTAGTGATTCATATACACTGAAGAGCCAAAACATTATGACCACCTACTCAGCAACGCGTTGCGCCTCCTTTGGCCTTCAAAACAGATGCTATTCGCCTGGGCATAGATGCCAAAAGTTTTTGGTACATGACTGGAGAAAGGTTGTACCAAATGTCTAAGCAGCGTCCACGAAAAATCGAGATATTCGGACATGGTGGTGTTTGCGCTCTGAGCTGCCGCTCCATGACATCCCAAAATGTGCTCCATCGGATTAAGATCCGGCGAGTTAGGTGGCCAGGACATTAAGTGGAATTCATCAGTATGTTCCTCGAACCACTCCAACACAATCCGAGCCTTGTGACATGGGGCGTTATCCTGCTGGAAGATTCCATTTCTAGTTGGGAAGACAAACGCCATGTAAGGGTGCAACTGATCCGCAATGATGTTCAGATATTTCACAGCTTTCATGGTCTGTTCTACCACAACTACGGGTCCCAGAGCCGCCCATGATAACGTCCCCCAAAGTATAATACCGCCACCACCAGCCTGTGTATGACCTGCTGTACAAGAGGGGAGGAACTGTTCGCCTGGCAGATGGCGTACCCTGACACGACCATCGACGTGATGAATGAGAAATCGGGATTCATCTGACCAGGCAACTCTCTTCTACTCATCCATGGTTCCGTGTAGGCGTAGTTGACGATGACGTTTAGACAACAGAGGCACACCAGTGGGACGTCTGCTGCACAGTCCCATATCCAACAGTGTCCTCTCAACTGTGTGCCGCATTATATTGGGATGTCAGCTGAGCCACTGTCTGGCGCCGAATTTCTTTTACCAATCGGACAGTCTCCGACGTCCTTTTTCTTTGATGACGCGTGGACGACCAACACCTTGGCGTCTACTTCTGGTGTCACCGTCATTTATCCACTTTGCATGAATACTAACAGCGGCATATCGTGAACAACCAACCAGTCGTGCAGTTTCGATGGTACTCGTTCCGAGTCTTCGGGCCATTACGATCTGCCCTCTATCAAATTCGCTTAGATCAGCAGCCTTTCCCATCAGGCGCAAAAGTAAGTGCAAGAATGATTATTTACCTTCTCCAGCAGCAGTTAAATACCATTCTCACTTAACCACGTGCCCTCCACGTCATCCAGACGAATTCATTCAAAAATGTGGGGATGGTCATAATGTTTTGGCTCGTCAGTGTATATGTTACCGTTAAAGTATGAAATATATTATTCTATATACAACTAGGTATTCTATGGAATAGCTGAATTATACACGTGAACGATGACATATACAAGAGGTAAATTTAAATAGGGCAAGGGCAACGACTTTTCATTTACGATGTTACGCGATGTGAAAAGTTTCACAAGCACCTCCATATCTGAATTTGGAATGGTGGAATTTAATTTGTAATTTCCAAAACCAACACAATTTCTTTTGTCAATTTGAGATGAACGAAAAACTTTACGCCTTACATACCAGGAAGCATTACCTACGAGCATAAGTTGTCTATTTTACAAAACTTGCAACTTCTTGATGTTACTTGTAGATGTGGAGACACAGGTGGGAAAACAATGTATCATGTCTGATATAGTTATTGACCTGTAAAGCAAAAGCTTGTATCTGATCGGTAGCTTACTCCAATGGGCAACTAAGCTTGCGAGTTTAACACTCGTCATGGTTTGCAATGGCCCAGGCCTCTTAAAGGGTAATTAGCGTATGGCAACAACCATAAGTATTTCTATTCATCAACCTAGGGGACGGGTTGGTATAAAATTTGGAACTGGGATAAGCCGGGAAAAACTCGCCTCTCTTTGGAAGGTAAAAGTTATAAAAAAATTTCAAAAACTTGGAGAAATGTTAAATTTATCTCACCTGTAACACACATTTTTATCATGCTATATGAGAACTAGTCGCATTATACGAATTCACGTTGTACAAGAGCGCGTTATAAGAGAGATAACTGTATTAGTGTCCTTTTTCATGCCATGATAGTTCAATTTTTTTTTAACGTTTTTTACTGTGAGGAATTTACAAAATTTATTCTTGTGCCTCTTGCACTAATATAAAATAGAGCTACTTTGTATTTTTGACATAGACAACAGATGATTAAAATCTTATTTTTTGTAATTGAGAATCTACCACACAAAAACGACATATTGCAAAACATCAAATTACGACATATTGCAAAACTTTTCAAAACTTTCATAAACTCTTCTCTAAGTATTGTAAATTCAGGTATTGTTTTTCAGCATGATGCAGAAGAATTTGTGTAGTGATTCGTACATTTGGTGGTATAATAATCCTATTTATTAATTAAACAACTTCGTAACGAATTCTGCAAAATCAGTGATAAAGAAATTAAAACATTAATGATGCCTTACGAAGAAAATTTATTAGAATGATTTATAATGTATTTGTTTTGACAAGATCTACAAAGTGAAAAAAAAATCTTTTTTCCTTCAGCAAGGCAGATTTTTTTTCCGCAAATCTTCTTCCGCAAAAAATATTTCGGAATTTACTTAGCTGAACTATCCATCCGTTATACAAATATGACAGAAAAATATCTTGATATTTGGAAAGGAACTGTAGGCAATCCCCTATCTGGAAATTAAATTATGTTAAATCAATTGTTCTAAGTGTACACAGACGCATCAGTGAAAGAAAAAAAACATAATTACTTATAAAAAATAAATTGGCCGATCAATATTTTTTCTATGTCAACAATAAGTAATTAATTTTCTTAGTAGCAGCTGGCAAAATGACAGTTTCAGTCGGTAGAACTCTTTCTCAAAGAATTAGATTAACAGAATTATTTTTTTATTGCCAGGCGTTTTGACTGTGTGCAGGCACTCTAAACAAACACTCCTCAATAATGAATTGTGAATGAAGGGAAATTGTCTATAAAAAAGAAAAATCGGGAGTTATAATCGAAGATAAAATAAAAGAAATGTTGTGATGGTGATGATGATAATTATGAGTTGTTTTTTTCACCTGTGAAGAAAATAAATTTAATTAAAAGTTGCTTAAAACAATTGGAAAAGTTCGGAGTTTATTTATTAAATCAATATCGGCGGAAGATTTCCTATAAGTGGAAAGGAGTGTAAATTAAATTTAGTCAATTGACCATATTTAATTTTCGAAATGAAAGGTAGCGGTTTTCTTAGATGAAAAATGTTGTCTGGAAGAGTAGTAATAACATTAACTTCTCACCTAAAAAATGTTAAAATATGTTAATGCTTTGTGATGTTGATAAAATATTAAGAAGGCAATTTATTTTTAATTTTTTCCGATAACGAATAAAAAAAATTAGATCACACTTTTGGGTATTAATAATCTGACTATATGAAAAATTGATGAACTCTAGTTGTAGCAAAAATTGAAAACGGTGATTAACTGGTTTTCAATAAATCATCAACCCAAATCGGTGATCAGGAGTACATAAACTACCGTGTTAACGATTAAAGGACACGAGTCACAATGGATCAGCTGCGAATTATGATGCATTATGCCATTATATCATGACATCACGTCAATTATAATGCTGCACGATCTAGCACAGGGGAAATTCTGAGACATTAAAAGCAGCTGAATGTAACGTAAGTTTCTATCGACATTATCTCCTTCACCTACAACTACGCGTCTGACTCGTGTTCCGAATTACAGAATTTTTGTTATTTAAATCTGTAACTAAGTCAAAGTAGCTAATAGTTTAAAAGATAGGAATCATTATTTAACCAATTAATACTTTCCACGTAGCTTCGAGCCGGATTCAAGTTCCGATTGTGGTTGCCTTAAATATCTGCATTAACGTTAAATGCACCATGAATGGTAAAAAATGGCCGAAACCTTTTGATTAGAATCTTCTAATATAACGTTAACGCTTCTCCACACTTGACTTAAGACTTTTTCCATTAAATGTTTACAATTATTTTTTCATTATTAATTTCATTTGTTTCGTTTATTCAGATAAAGACATGTAGTTTACCGTTATTTACCACTACAGGTCATTTTAACAGACGAAAAATCATTGCCATTTAAGGTTATCGGATCAGAAATTATGATGTGCATATGCATTCTATATACACAGGGTGTCCCAGAAAGGTGGAACAAGCGTTTATTTCCTCAAATATTGATTTTAGACTTATACTTCCAATTACAAAGCTTCATCAAATAAGGTAAGAATTTATGTGCAAACACTTTGGCTCCTGTGAAGTTGAAAATAAAAAGTTAAGAAAATTTTTTTTGTATGTGCCCCATGGAGCAAAAGTATCAATCAGTGAAATTTTCTTCTTACACTCATCTATACATAAACTAAGTTTCACAATTCTGCCTACAAAACTTACAGCTGAAGTCAGGTTAATTTTTAAATTTCAAGCGGTTGCTCACGAATTTATATGGAGATGTTTATTGCAGAAATGCAATACAGGAAAACAGCGAAATGCAAATATTTGTCAAGTAGTATCAGCCAATCATCACGGATTGAAAATAAATTGCCAATGGCGCATACTGTTACTCAGTTTCATTTACATATAGTTGCAACTATCGACTTGATAGAGAATGGAAGGACAACTTGAGAAAATGAAAATTTAAGGTATAACAGGAAAATAACCTAACACTGAACCAGAATACCGAGTTATTTGCTCGTAGCGTTGTGCGTATTATTAAGCTTCATCTGAAAACAGTGGAGACTCGTGCCTTAGGTCTGCAGAGTTGTAGAACTCACTAAAATTATTTTAAAAATTCGTATTTTTGTTTTTATTCTTATGTGCTTACTTCTCCACTCTGAGAGTTCGATTATTAAGAAAAAAGATAAAAACGAGAAAAGATGGCATAAAATGAATGAAAAAGTAAGACAGACACAGGATTCAGCTGTACACCAAATACTTTTTGAAAGCATTAAAATTCGCTCATTCCATACAACTGAGTGACATAATGGGCGAAGGCAAATAGCTATTCTTTATGTCTTTGAACTAAGCCGGACATGGATTTTCGGATGCTCCTGTTTTGTGCTAAAAAACAACTAATTTTCCTTTTTCCCATTGAATCTCACCCATGGTTCACTTACGCGTTCTTGAATTTTTTTCATTGGCTGTTTTTAGCTTTTAGTTACACTTTCATGTTGCCTCGACGGGAACTTGGCTGGTTCATACATATTCGATTTCTATTATTAAAACGGATCTCACCGAAAATATGGACTTTAATTATCTAAAATACAATTCAGTTAATTAATACTAAAAGTTTGAACTATTTGAAGGCAAATCTATTTTTGAAAAATTCTATTTCATTTGTATTCTAGTAATATTTTTTTTATAGCACTACTTGTTTCTGGGAAGATGTGCCTAACTGCTGATATGTCACAGTAAATATTCTTTAAGGTTCACAAGATGAACTATTTTTGTACGTTAATTAATGTATTATTTGACGTTTTCTAGATTTAACAAGAGTTAACAAATAAATTGTTATTTCCTGATTCGACCCTTTAAATAATTTTTTAAATATGTATATTATCACTAAAATGTACGTCGAAAGACTGGATAAAACGGCAGCGAGAGGTATGAAAAAGGGGTCAAAGTCAACAGATTTGCCTTCTTATATATCAGTAAGTTTTGCTGATGAATGCGTGCAACTTTGTATGTGAATAGATGAATGCAAAAGAAGCATTTCACCAATTGATATTTTTTGCTCTATGGGGGACGTATTAAAATTTAATCAATCCCCTTGGATATCAAAGTATTTTCATACAAATTCTTACCTTGTTTGATGAAACTTTGTAATTGAAAGTATATGTCTAAACTCAAAATTTAAGGAAATAAACGCTTGATCCACCTTTTTGGGATACCCTGTAAATGCCTGTCTGTATGTCTGTGAAGTTGATATGTCAAATTCGAACTTCTATTCCGAAATATCGCAGCATGGTATTTTTTCAGGGTTAATTAGTCTGTATTTTTTCGTCAACAACGGCAAACGCACGTAACAGTTTTTGTCTACTTGAGAAGAAATGGAAAAAAATAATTTTCTGTTGAATTATTACCTCAAAGCAACTTTATTTAATATTTACTTTCTAAAATGAATGCTTCTTCGCATTTACTTGACAAAATTCCTTTAATTTAATCATCATTTGAACAATAACTGATTAAGTTACTATATATCTAAATCTCTTTGCCGGAAGTTAAAAAGAGTCTTAACATCTAAGAGGTCAACCAAGTCTAAGCAATGCAATATATGGATGTAATATAAAAGTAGAGACAATGTTGAAGAAAATTGCAGTCGATTTTTATAGCATTTGATATCTTTTATTGAAAAAATAATGGTCAACCCAGGAATACTGCCCCAGTAGGTTTCAATGGTAAGCAAGAGGAAAAGAGTTCCAAATTAGTGGCTCGACCTTCTACAACTTCGAAAAGAGAATTACCCTAAATTAAGAATGCAATTGATGAGAAATTATAGATTCGGTACTTTGAAGAGGCTTCCGAATCAAACCGGGAAAAAACTATCAAACTGAGAAAGTGAAATTTACAGTAATTATATCCTAAAATACGCGGATAGAAAGAATTTATTACATAGATACATAATTATATTTTCGGAGAAATTGTCATAATAAAAAATACCAAATCTACTCATACAATATGTTAATGAACATATACCGAAAGCAGTAAAAGGCCGAAAATGAAATATATTTTTGGCATTCATTTGTAAAAGCATCAAAAGACTTTCCAGAATTATCATTCTATGAAAACACAACACAGCTCATTTTTCATTACCGTAAAAAGGCCTCAAAAAGAAGCACAACAATAAAGCATAGAAAAATGCTTCGAATGTGAAGCGCAAATAATAGTATTTAGAAATAACCATTTTGAGGCAGAATATTCCCCGTGCCGAAATCGCAGTCCCATTTTTATTCCTTTCCTCTGAGGAAGAGCAATGCTTATGAATAGTTTCAAATCACTATTAGCGCTTGTAGGAAACTATAAATCACCAGGCAAGCATGTGGTAATTTGCATCTGCGAGGGGGCTTAAGCCCTATTATTTCCTCTCCCCTCCAGCCCAGCAAATCCTTTGGTGTGTGCCACTGTCACAAACCTAATGAATGTTCTCTCCACCAAAACCATCGTTCAGAACTTCTTCTCTCTTCTGCTTAACGGCCGTCTCGAAACGCACAGCAAGAATGCCCCTCCACCGAAATGCAACAACAGGCGCACACTCGCGGGCCAGAAGCAAATTCGCGATAACACAAACGCCGGATTCATCAAGCGTGAAACTCAAATGGCTTTCGCATCTCGTAAAAATAATGAAATCACGAAATAATGGAATTGCGAGAGCTGCAGGAACAAGGCGGCGAAAATAATCACATAAACTGCTCCTTCCTTCCCCTCCTTTTAACCGCATTAACTCGCATAAATCGCCCGGAACGAATCTTTTATTGCCAAAAACATCATCTTCAGGGCGCCATTGTAAAACGCGCAAATCGATAGACGTCGAGGCCTGCCTTCCCACTAAAAGGGAACCACCGTCTCTATTATAATCCATCGGCGGATTTGCACCAGGGATATGTGTGCGAGGATCCCCCTTGAAGGAGGTAGAAAAAAATTTGGCTCTAATTGCATTAAGATTTAAGGATCAAAGGGAATTTGCGTCGGGAAACCATCAACTTGATGAAAAAAACTGGAAGGGCTTTGTTTATTTTTTATTTTTATGATTGTTGAGAAAAATTGGAAGCAGTGTATTGACAGCTCAAATCGGATAAGCCTACAAAAGTGGGGAAAATGTTAGTAGTAGTTATTGAAACAGTTATTGTAACTTATGTGCGATCTTGTTTTATCATGTTTAAATGTAGTGGTCGAGACATCTAAAGCAATGAAGAACTTAAATATGAAGAATAATTATAAATTTATCGGCACTCTATACTGCTTAATGAAAGTTTGAAGTGAAGTAGGGCATGAAGTGGTTGAAGTCTCTATACAAGGCATCAATTCCAAAGCGACACATTGAGGCAGAGGAGAGTTGCTGAATTTGAATCGCTGTCGTAACCTCAAGCAAATAAATACTAGCCGCCTTTGGCGACCAGCTGAATCGTCGTGATTATTGCATTTGGAAATTTTCAATGAAACCTTTTATGGGTAGTTTTGTGTTAATAATTTCCCCAGCAAAGTTTTTATAAATTTCAGATTTTGTAATTGGAATGTTTTATGAGCCTTATACCTGTTCTGTTCAGTGTGCTATGTTATATGCACTAACCTGTGGTTCTAATTGCATTAAGATTTAAGAATAAAAGGAAATCTGCTTCGGGAAACCATCAATTTGATGAAAAAATCTGAAGGGCTTCGTTTATTTTTTATTTTTTACGAACGTTGATAAAAATTAGAAATAGTGTATTGACAGCTGAAATTGGATAAGACCATTAAAACGGGAAAAATGATATGAGAGAGAGAGAGACATTGAAGAAAGCATTTAAAGCAATGAACAACATAAGTTAGAAGAATAGTTACGAAGAATAATTTCTAACGTATAGGCGCTCTATGCAGCTTAATTCTGCACATAAGAGGCAAACTTTCTTAAATAACAATTTTAACATTTTGCTGGAGAGCCAGAATAAGTTCCAAAGGGCAATGTATAGCAATGCGCGATTTATTTTTTCAGAACGGTTATCTTTTATTCTTTTCGACCGACAGATAAGACAACCGAAGATGCTGTCAGAATAATGCGAATAAGACAAAACATCATAATCAAAAAAATTGGACTTTAGATACTTCTCTTCTCATGAGCTGATTTTAAAATGGATGCAAAGCATCACTTGGTGTAGTTATGCAACAAGGAATCAATTGAAAAAAAACACATTTTGAGATATAGCTGTTTTGGCACAACATTACATTCTAACGCTGCGTTTTCTATAAATTAATTATTGGATTATAAGTAATGTATTTTGCAGCGAATACAATTCGCTGCATAATAGATTCTCTTGTGTGTGGCAGATTATATGCACACAGGTGCAACTTTCATTAGTAAAAGTTAAGGTTCTATTCCATAAAACATCGGATCCAGGGCACCATTGTAAAACGCGCAATTGATAGGTCTGAATTCCTACCGAAAAGGAACCACCATCTCTATTGTGATCCATTGGCGGATTTGCACCAAGGATATGTGTATGAAGATCTCCCTAAAAGAGACAAATAAAAACTGGGGCTATAATTGCATTGAGATTTAAGGATCAAATGGAATTTGCGTCGGGAAAACATCAAGTTGATGAAAAAATCTGGAAGGGTTTCGTTTATTTTTCATTTTTAATTATTTTTTATAAATGTTGAGAAAAACTGGAAGCAGTGTATTGACAGCTCAAAGCAGGTAAGCCTGCAAAAGTGAAAAAAATGTGCGGAAGTCTTTATTTAAAGAGTTAATATAGAGTAAGGAAAGATCTCATTTTGACATCTTTAAATGTAGTTGCTGAGACATTGAAAAAAGCATTTAAAGCAATTAACAACATAAATATGAAGAATATCGACACTGTAACCCGCTTAATTCAGGCTTGAAATGAAGGTAAAGCATTGACCCATTAATGACCTACTCGCCTTTTTTTCAATTATATTTTGTATATTAATATTACATGTCCTAAAATCAACTGAAAAATACTAAATAAAATCCTGCCTGAAACATTTATGTTTCATTGCCCTCCTGAGATTCGCGTCACTATTAGACAAATTCCTATAAATTCAAAAATTCTTATAAAAATCTAAAATTATGCGAAAATTACAAGAATAAAACCTATTCTCTTGCAATCGCATTTACTGATATATCTGTTAAATGCAAGTAAATTTGCTCGGTAAATAATTGAACAAACTTATTTTTTTCCCTTCACTCTACAGAAAACTACATTCCGAATCTGTTTTAGAAAATGAAAAGGCTACAATTTCAACCGAACGCTTGATATGTGCTACCATCGATTGAATATAAAAGAAACGAATTCATAAAAATACTTTTTTGTAAAATTTATTTTGACATGGTATTACCTGTATGTTTATGATGCATTTTTAGAAGCGCCCCGTAGTTTTATAAGAAGAAACCAATTCCAAAAACAATATTTTGAGTTATAGTTGAATCGAGGAGAAAAATAAATGATAATTCTAAATTCCGTCATTTTATATGAATCGGTTCGATAAAAGTAGATCTAAACTTTGAGTGTATGAACAAAACTGTACCAGCTTCCCTTTATAGGTTAGGAAAAGGTTCTTAATTTGAATAAATAGTACATTACCTGTTTTAACAGTATTAGGGCTGGACAGCACTAATCCAATTGTTCTGTGGTTGATGTAATTGTTCTGCTATCTGTGCTTGTTGCAGCGTGTATTGTTCTGGTATTTGTGATAGTTGCAGTTGTGTATTGTTCTGTGGTTCTGTTGTAATTTGCTTTGTGGTTTTATGACGGTTGTTTAAGTTCAGTCAATATGAGTGATTCAGAAACTGCACTCGTTAAAGTAAATGAAATACCAAAGGAAAGAAACAAACACACAGCTAATTCTCAAACATTGAAACGTCAGGGAATAAAGATGGCTCGTCAGGAAGGAGTTTTTTATACTAGCACATCAGGTAAGCTAGTTACTTTTAAAACTATGTAACAGATTATGTTGGCAATGTCAAATATATTAGTGCATTGCTTGATGATGACAGAAATAAAAGTAATTCAGAATCTATAAAAAGCAGGGAAAATGCAATTCTACACTTAAAGGGAGCTTTCTGATCAAATGACGACTTTAAAGCATTTAAATGGTGTCTTCGAGAATGGCCCGTCAATCAACGCACAGAGCTAGATCGACGAGGGAGTTATATGTCTTAAAATAATTAAGTTCGAAGCCATTATTAGTCGCAGAAGAGTGAAGCCTTTCTTAGAATATTTTGCTAAATATGACTAACAGAAGTGGGGAACAGTATAGAAATTTATACTTCCTCATTATTTCATCAGTACACTCATTGACTCAAATAACATAAAATATAATTCTTTACATAGTTTCGAGCATTTTTCCACCCGCAAGTGACTGCCTGTTTATAAAGGTTTGGAAATCCGCTATTGGACATCAATTAGAGCCGACACCCTGTATATATCTTGTATACGATTTATACAGACAAAAATAATGTAATCGTAGAAAAATTTAACCTTGAGCATTTATTTAATCTCCACATTTTAGCACGCCCCGCGCGAGGGGGGGGAGGAGAAACTGCTTCTCTGTATGTCTGCGAACAGAATAATTCATTAAGGGAACAAGCCAGAGAAATGGAATTTGGAATGTTTTCTTTACAAAAAAATATTATATATATATATATATATATATATATTAATATAAATCTAAATATAACTTGTTATATATGATCATACAGAAACAAAGTAAACAAGATATATCAAGAAGCAAATCCTATACTAAAAAGTCATTATTCAAACAATACAACCAAATCTAAAGAATTGAAAATACTATAGATACCAAGAACAAAAATTAAGTTTAAACATTTATATGTCAAATTATATATATAAAAATTAATATATATATATTAGAAAATGAGGTAAAACCTGGTAACTAAGGTTCCTAGGTCCATTGGAGCTAAAATATTCGAGAGAGCTTGTCAAATTTTATTAAAATATTATTGTTTATCGGAGTACAAGATATCTTTCCAGAAAAGTCACAGTTTCATTACGTTTTTCAATGTTTTTTTCATAAAAAAAGTCAATCTACCCAGTTTTACCGACCGGATACACCTGTTAACGTTCTGGTAAATTAGGAAAACTCGATTTTCAGTGGAAGAGTTGCAATCGTTGTTATTTTATACGATAATTTTTAAATATTAGTTTCAGAATTCACAAGTAAAGTAGTTGTTTTCTTCCTCCGTTCCACTGCAGATTTCGTGGGCACAGCTAAGGCAGTTTTTACATTGGATTAACACTTCTTCTTTTTTCAAATGATAAAATACATCATTACAATATAAACAATCAACGTCTGGCGTGTTTTTATCGTCTTAATCTGAGAAATCATTAATACTGACTGTCCCGATCTTACGCCACTTGGAGTACCCGGTTTTATCCTGAGCGCAGAGGTTTTGAAAAACGAAATAGAACCGTGCAATTATTGGAGTAAAACCTTATTGTTTGATTAGGTATAAATTCTTAGTAAACGTATAATAAGCTGGAATAAAAATGGTTTTTAAAAGTGCAATGATTTTTAAGTAAGGATAGTTTAAAATCAAACGAACATTAGAGAGTTACTGTCACAAAATCAGAGAATTCAACAACTTAATTACGCCACTTTAACTATTCATTTTTCTTGAATAGTAGAGTGTCATTTAGTATCTGTCTGCTAGATAGGAAAAATAATAGCGCCAGAATCAAGGGTACCCGGTTTCACTCCACACTCCCTTATGTATCAAATTTAATCGTCAACGTGAAGTCTGTCTGTCTATCCGTAAAGTGCATGTAAACATGATAACTAAAAAACACAAAACACTAGATGAATAAATTTTAGTATGTGATCTTCAACAGAAATTATTGATCAGTGTCTTATTTTGGGCTAAATCCGTTAGCGAGTGGATTGCCTGTCTGATTATCCATTCGTGCATTTGTCAACATGGCAGCTCAAAACTATGATGAGCTAGATAAATGAAATTGCATATGTTATCTTGACAGTGAAATTGTAAATCACTAACAAATTGTGGACCAAATTGGTCAAAGGAAAGACATCCAAAATACCTATTGGATTCCCTTCACCTTTTATAAAGCTAAACATAAAACGCGCTATATGGTAAAAATATACAAGAAAGTCGATAGAATAACTCCTCCCCCTTGGTTTCCATTTTTTTTTCATGTTTTTCCTGTTTCAGCTGCTTTGCTCTTTCTTAAGAACTTGCTTCGGTAAATTTGAAATTGCTGGATACTTATTGTTTCACTTGTTGCGCGGTTTATAAATTCCGCAATATTTTTAAGAAATATCTTATTTCACAGTTTTAATATACCCTGAATTAAATATGTTTTTAGCCAAAATTACTATTTTTGACCACTCGCTTGAAACTAGATATGACTTTTCGGTCCAGTATCGTCTGTAAGAGATATCTTTGCATTGTAAGGAAAATGATGGATTTTCGGAAGATTTTTTTTTCTAAAGTATTTAGGCACAAACAGACCCGCACACAAAGAGCTATCCCGACAGTTATATTTAATAATTTAAATGCTGCAATAATTATTATCTACTGATAAAATATATCGGCTTTGGAATAAAAAAATATTCACTTGATTTTTACGTATAAGTCGTTGTTAATAAAAAGCAAAAATAAAAACAAGCAAGCTTTCCTTTTGAAGAGTTGCCGTGCTGGTAATATATATCGAAGTGAAATTAAACTCGATACCCTAAGTCACGAAATAAGAGATTATCCTTGGAGGAAAAGTAAACGATCTGGCACGCTGAGGGAGACACAATCAGCAAATAAAAATTAACTTCCTGCCGAAAAACTCGCTCGGAGACTTACCGCTTAAGGCGCTCCGCTCTTAAAATCCCATAAATATATAGATATATGCCCAGCGTGTACCGTCCAAAGAAGGGAAAAAAAGAGAGAGAAACCGTTAAAGCTAGAAGAGGATCAACTAAGCCCTTCCAGCCTTTACATGGTTTCATATTCTTTCCCCCAGGGGTCACTGTCGTCAGCGGAATCAATCCTCTAGTGAAAAGCGAAGCCTTTAAGCTTTCGAATTCTCTCTTAGAGAGGGGACATTTTGTTTACTTTCAGTGTTTATGTTTTTGATTTGTTTTCTTGGAGGAAGATCCTGCCTCTGCAGCAAAGAATTTCTTGAGGAGATGTCTGTCGTGGGAGTGGGATGGACGCGCGTGTGTCATGATCTTCTCTTCCTGTGCGACAATAAATCGAATCCTCGAAATTTCCAGTCGAATTCCATAAAAAAGTATTCGACAAAATGAAGCATGAAGTTTGCAGATGGCTTAAAAAGACGCAAGATAAACAATTTCTTTTTTGTTCTGAAAGCTATCAGGAAATGAATCGTTTCTAAATGCTTTTTTTTTCGCTAAGAAATTTATTTTGTGCAAGAAGGTTCAAAAATCAATGGCAGTGGCTTTTGAGATGTGCGACATCTTATACATTTTTATCCCTTTTGCCTCGAGGAAATTTAGAAATGGTGCCTCAATTATTCCATACAATTAGGCGCACAATGCCATTGTAGCATTATATCTAAATACCAATTCGCTTCGTTGCAAAAGTACTGGGGGTGGGATGAAAGTACCATCAGTGTGCATTTCAAAACACAGAGAAACATTTAATGCAAAAAATGAATGATTTGGGAAGGTAGGGGAACATTAAGTGGTTCAATCAATATCGTATAAGAATAAAGGCTTCATCATTCTTATTAATCATAAATTGAAAGGTGCATAGGTGTCTAATTGATAGTAATAATTGGCATTAGCATCCAAATTTCAATTAAGTTAATGAGTATAAATTAAAAAATTGTTCTTTCTGCTTTATGCTTCCATTCTTCTTCAGTTTCTTTTCTTGCGACATTCGTTTCCGCATGTTCTGGAATTAATATTTCCGAGGTTTTTCTGGGTTCATTTTTAATATCCTGTGATGCTTTAAATCTAACTGGTAGTTCTGCGAACAGTTGATCTCGCGCCCCAAAAAAATCTAAGATTGTTCTTCATCGCAGTTTTCAAAGATTTCGCCAGTGTAGCCTAGGGTGGGTTAGATGGGGAAGGGAGTCATCTCTCTCAAAATCTTGATCTCGATAAATCATCAACGCACGTCTATAACATACTTCCATATTTACATACAAAATCAATTAATGGTAAAAAACAGCTTCGAAAATCCCAAATTTATCCAAATTGTTTTAATTTTAGAATCCCAGCAGGGAGTGATCCTTGACAAGGTCAACCTGTCGGATTATTTACTTATTTTTAGTTTCTAGTAATGTCTTGACTTTGTACTGGGCTTGTGTTTTTCATTTTTTTAGTTAATTTTTGTATTATACTTCTATATTTGAAACTTTTGCCCGATGTTTACTAGTAAACCATTAGAGTTACGCCAAATATGTACTGGAATAAACTCGTATGAAATTTTTACGTGCAAGAATGGACATAGTCTTCAAATTTTTATGGCATTAAGAGTTTGGGTAGAACCATTGGAAGAAATTGCATATTGCATCAAACGGGTCCATTCAAACGGATCCATCCATGAAACTCATCTTGAAACCAGGGCCGTTTTATCCAATGAGCTAATTGGGCTGTATCCAAGAGACATCATTGATCCAAGGTCCTTTAAAAATTTACACTTATTTTATTTTAATTTTGAACCAAAACGTATAATTATAATTTTAAATATTTATATGTAAAAATATGATTGGTGCTTGTAACTAGAAAGTCATGAATTTCGTAATGTTGAATATGCAATTATATCAGGTCAAGGTGTTGTAAAAATCGACCGGTGCGTGAACATGAATGCAGTCCAATAAGCAGGATAAAAAAATAAAGCTCTTTATTACACGAATATTCTAGGAAAACAAACGTAGCACAGGTAGCAAATCATCCAATTTACAAATTTACAACAGAGATCACCAATAAATCTCAATTAAAGCATTTCGAGTAGCGCTTAATATCTATCATTTCATCGGTTTTATTTGCTGATCAAAGTCCAACTGACCACTCTTGATTTGAGAACTTTTTTACGCCTTTTCAACAGGAAATGACGTCAATACGTAGGAAGTGACGTAACCTCTATAAGGTTCTTAACACTTCTGGCTCCCATTAGAGATAGGACCACAGTTCAGGATGTTTCTAGAAGATTCTTTTTTTTCGAAAAAGTCGCCAACTTTGTCGCCAAGTCGCCAAATTGGTCGGAAAGTCTCCAAGTTTCTAGCTCTGATGAGCATGTTAGAGAAACAACTTTACATCTT
Source organism: Araneus ventricosus (assembly GCA_013235015.1). Taxonomy (NCBI): domain Eukaryota; kingdom Metazoa; phylum Arthropoda; class Arachnida; order Araneae; family Araneidae; genus Araneus; species Araneus ventricosus. The sequence continues at coordinate 32,574 of BGPR01008546.1, read as the reverse complement.
CGTAACAATATTCAGTCAGAGACAATCAGAGCAAACTCCTAAACGACGCGTGTAATTGAAGTTGCCTACTTTATCAAGGATAAAATTACCTAATAGCGTATGGTAGTGCTTCGGATTCAGTTCTTGAGTCACACTATAGAGCGTTTTATTACAACTTGCAAAGTGTTGTGTGGATATTTTAAATACAATAATGCATTTATATTGTGATTTTCAGAAATCAAATTCTTAGTTGCAATACCTAATTTCGTCGGGTGATTCAATTCCTAGCTAGGGTTCTGATGGGGCGAAAAGTTAAGACGGCCCTACTTTAAACGGAATCAAAAACTCAAAATCGTTTCAAAAACCAAAATCAAAATTATTGAACAAACTATTTAAAATTCGAATTATATACAAGAACAAAACGAATTCACCAGCATTAATAAAATGGAAAAGTCAGTCCGTTAATTAATAGTTTCGATCTTCCACAGATTTTTCTAAAAATATTTTCGTTAGAAGAGTCGATGTATGATGCGCATTATTAGTTCGTAGCCGCTTCAAGATTGCCTTAATTTCCGAAAATATGTGTCTGAGATGTCTAAATAGAGGTTAATATTGTATGTTAGAGTACATTGTCTTTCAGTTACTCACACTGCATTAAGCACAGAAAAGTTCAGATTTTTCTTTAGAAGTTTTCCTTTAATTATAACTGTAAATCTCTGATAATATCTACAAAATAAACTTCAGTTTTTAGATTATAAATTCAAAACTTTAACGGTGCCACATTGACAACCAGGAAATAGCTGGACACACAAATTTAATATAGACTTCATGTTTTTGATATATTGTAAGCTCACACTAAGTTTACTTTACAGCAAAAGAATGATTGATAAAAGCATAAAAGGAAAAAACTCGTGTTTTTTTAGTCATTGTTTTGCTGGAAAGCAAAATTAGTGTGATCTTACAATATCACACAATGTGTCACAATCGTGTTATCGAAAAAATACTAAGAAAAAATTAATAATGAACTTATGCTAATGAAATAAAGCTCCAAAACTGAAAATATTGTTCATGTGAAATAATAAGCAAACACAATAAACTAATTCAATTGTCTGAACAAATAGTAGAAGTAATGAATAAATGCATAAACGATGAAATAAGGATTTGGGAACAGTAATCCTATTAATAAAATGCTAAAGGGGTATGAATAATTCGTATAGCCGATCAGGTTATGCTGCAAATGAGTAATGCATAAATTGAATTAAAAAAGGATATCTTATCTACAATTATACGTTTCTGAAAGAATATAAATATCTTCATTTGATTTGATTTCATTGATTTGGCAATTCTACTTTTAGATAGAAATCTATTGAAGATATAGGAGAAGAACTCATACCTTACACAGGGAGGAGGAGGAAGGAAAAGGAGCCACCCAGAATTATTTTACCGTCATTCATCGCATATTAAAACAAAATGTACTTATTTTCAGGAAATAAAGGCTAGTAGAAGATTCCATGCCTAAGAATTTCATAAGGGGTCGTCTACATATTTATAAATGCACTAACTTTTAAGATTTCCAATAGCAACATACATTTTTGCTGACGGATTTCAAACCCCATAAAAATGTATAGTAGGATACGAAATTTGATCATTCTAGCTAAATTTGTTTCGAAATTATGAGCAAATGAAATGTTGAGTTTCTAATCTTAAAGTAAAATTTTGAATTTTTATTGATATTTTAAAAAATAATATAGTTATTAACGTAGAATGTTTTGTTGTAATAGTGTGAAGTATTCTACATTTTCTGCGCTTATAATTTTTACTTTACAATAACTTTAAGCACATGAAATATTTTATCAAAATTGATATTTAATCATTTTTGAATAGCATCACTTGCAAATTTTAATAGCAACCGAAGCACATAACCATTTGATTACCCTATGCAAAATTTCAGCATATTCGTAGGAGTAGTTTTGAAATTACATTCAATTTTCTAAAATGATGCACTTAAGGGGGCATCATATATTTCAAAAAAGAAATTCATTGTCAAATATAATCGTTTCACCACTTTATTTTTTAAAATCTAAATATATAAAGCTTTAACTATTTATTTATATAATTTAAAAATTTTTAAATTATTCGTCTGTGATCCAAATCACATAGGAAAGTCCCGTCAGAAATAGATAGGTGGCGCTATATGCGACCTCCCTAAGGTCGGCATGTGCTGGTTTCTCTTTGCAAGGTTGCCTTTTTAAGGCCAAATTATGGAAATTTGAGCTTTTTTAAAATCCCTTGGGCTTAGGAATTTTCTTTTGGCCTTAAATTCATTTTTGGCCTTTTTGGCTTTATTTCCGTTAATGACTTTTAGATCAATTTTAATTACTTATTCTATCGTTTTTTAATAAATTTTTGATATTACACATTTCAAATTATATATAATGAGCTGTCAAAAGAAATAACTCCTGAATAGAACAAGGATATTTGAAATTTCTTTCACTTAAATTTTAGTTTAATAATAGAACATTAAACATATGCCTATCAAGTGGGATTAGCTTTCATCAAGGATAGCTGTTTTTCTAATAGCAAATGACGTTTTCAATTAATTTGTCAAATTTGGCCTTTTTTATCCTTATTGTTAAGAAGATTTGGCTTTATTTTGCTATATTGATCTGACAACTCTCTCTCATTGTAAGCTTCGACGGAGTACTGCCAACATGAATTGCTTCACGAACACCGAGTTGGCCGATATTCACATCGGGCATGGCCTATCTGACGGAAATGGACACGCTGCATCACGATCGTATCAGGAAAGATTTCCAACGAGGCATATACTAAATCCCTCTTATGACTCAGAACCTGTCTGAAGATGGAACCTTCAAAGTACCAATGCAGGATACAGGTTGTTTGGACATTGATAGATTGGGCCTTGTTGTCCCTTCGCACGCCCCCCACAGATCACCTAATTTATCTCCACTTGATTATTTTTCCTCGGGTTCCTTGAAGGCTTTTGTGTGCGAAAATCCTGTAGATTCTGACGCGTGCCTGGTGGTACAAATCAGAAGATCAACAAAAACCCGGTTTCATTGAGATTGTACGGTTATCCACTTAACCACCCTCTGTGATTCCAGTAACTAATATTGCATTGTGTTTTAGGAGGAAAAAGCATTTTACACTATTTTCTGTATTGTGTCCTTCCTGTGTCTTTAAGTCTCTCTATCACTTGAGCGTGGCATTTCCGAACCTGCTTCTCTGTGTAAATATGATTCTTAACCTCCCCTCCAAGACTGTACGTGGAGTTCAGCCAACAATTCAACGTCAAGAAGGAAGATCCATAATTTCCTCCACTTTCTCCAAAGAGAAACCAGTCTTTTCCATCCAGATCCCAATTAATTTTTGTTTTTTTCTTTCCTTCAATAGTCTTCTCAGTTGATTCTAATGCTATCATCCCATTCCCATAATCTTAGCAAAACTTTTCACAAATAGCAACTGTAATCGAACATCCTCTTCCTCCTGAGATGAGGGAATTTAACACCAACAAAACTTCAACTAACCATCCTGCGATTTCATCTCTCCATCCTTTTCTTTGGAGATGAAAGGTCTCTTTTCACCAGTTCAACATTCAACTTCGCCTCCTCTTCAGTCCATCATCCCCTAATGAACTCAAATCTGCTTTAGTCGTTCTTTCAGGACTTTCTTCCAAGATCCACCGTGTTTCTCCTTCTTTAAATAGTGTTCCGTCAGCTAACTCTTATTAAAACTCTGTGCAACCCATTTCTCTATTTTTATGTACATTTTTATGTTATTTTTATTATTATATTAATTTTTTCCATCTTTTTCCTTTCATTTTTTGGTTTTTGAATGTATTTTTTACTCTTCGCATAGCTTTTCCAATGAATTTAGTTTTTATTATTGTCCAGTTATTTCATTTATAACTGTGTAATTTTGTGTTTTTTCAAAGTTTTATTTTATTCTGCGTTACCAAAATATTTTTATAATGTATAGCACAGTAGCAATCCTTTCTAATGCCCCTGTAAACATTTGTAAACTTGTTGCGTTTTTAATTAGTCAGCGGTGTCGGAAATTGTCAAGTTTTAATGGAGGTCATCCCCTCGGGTGTAGTGATTTTCTTCCACTTCATGACCGCGACACTGCTTAAATAACCTTATGGTTATACTTGCAGGGGCATGTAGTGATGTTATGTTATGTACGTGGAATTCTGCGATACCCTGTATAGGTTAATAAGACCAAGCACAATTCCAGTTTAAATATAAAAGTCTCTCATTTCTGGGATACCTGGATTTTACAAATACATACCAGTTGGGTTTGAAAAGACTGAAAAATTTGCGTTTGAAATCATTCCTTTTTATCCCTTTGAGGGGCGGTGGGACACCGTCTGTCCCACCTCCTTTAAGATTTTTTTCATAAATACAAATATGGCAAGAACAGAAAAAAGTGAGCTGCAAGGCAATATTTTCACGCGCGTGTGGCCACTCAACCCAGATAACACGTAAGTTTGCAGCCAGTTTGATTTTGACTTGTCATGGCAAAATTTGACGCGTCAAACTTGAATCGAACTTGTAACAAGTTCGATGTGACAAATAGCGCCACCTCCTTTGCAAATCAAACTTGCTGCAATTTTGCAAAACAAGCTTCCTGCAAAGATAGAACAATAAAGAGATAATTATCTTTGTCTCTGTTTTAAAAAACATACGATTTTTAATAGCATCTCCTAGACCGTAATTCTTTTTTATTAATTCAATAAATCAATGATAATTTGTGAAAAAAATAACTTTTTTATAAAAAAATTTTTTGAAGCATTTTCCATCTTTTTACTAAATATATCACTCTCACTTTAAAGAAAACTAGATCGCCTTTTTCTTAATGTTGAAATTTTAACGTTTATAAACAAAATTAAATCTAAAAAACAGTCAATGTTTGTTGAACAATAATAACTAGACATTTTGTCCCATTTTAAAGTAATTACTTTTGAACTCTAATTTCATAATTTATTCTACTAGCAAAACGTAGTTATTAGCGAAAATCGCTCTCTCTTTGACTTCAAATCATATTCTCAACTCAAAAAATTAATGAAATCCAGAAAATAGTTAAAAATATATAGTATACGAATCGAATCGAACGATGTATTAGCGAAATCTATCGTCGCCTCTCAGATTTCAATTGGCTCAATGGTTAGCGTCTCCGCTTCGGAACCGGGAGGTTGCGAGTTCTATCCCGGGTTGTGTTTCGTACTCTGTTTTTGCTATAATTTGCAATAAGTTTGCACGGCAAGCTGGCTGCAAGTTCGTTTCATGGTGACTTCGGAGCTTTTGTTAACTTGCTGCAAGCTTGCACTTTTGTCGTGACAAATTTGTGGCAAACTTGCACTATTGTCATGACAAATTTGTGGCGAGCTTGCTGCAAACTAAAATTGCTATCTGGGACACGAGGTTTTCTCGTGGCGACAGTTTCCCTCAGCGACCTTACCAAACCATGGCCGGCCACACGTGCGTTTTTTCTGAAGCGAGCTCAGTCTGTTTTCTAGTGCAACAGAGTGGCGAATTCAAACTGTTGTTTGAGCGAAACTTCTGATGCATTGAATATATGATATTGCATTTTTTTAAAAAAATATTATTGTAATATTATTATGCATTGTCTTAGTTTTGACTTTTTTTCTTTTCTAAATTTTCTGTATGTTGTTATGTATATGGTTTTTCTTGATTTCTGTAACTGTGTTTTTTATGTTTTGTGACTCTTTCCTGCCGGCTTTCATGCTTCGTGCAACATTTTGAGTAGGAACACGATGCTTCGTGCACCATTTTGAGTAGGAACACGATGCTTCGTGCACCATTTTGAGTTGGAACACGATGCTTCGTGCACCATTTTGAGTAGGAACACGAGGCCTATGATGGCTAAATAAATAAATACTTTAAAAATATATAAATAAAAGATTAATTCTATTTATCTCGTACTTGAAAACGAAGCAAAAGTGTTTATAATTTTATTGAAGTCAATTTTTCGGTTTCTGCTTTTTCTGTACACAAAAAAAGCTAAATTACAGAGTCTTTTTAATCCCTTTGAGATATGAAAGCATCAGATTAGTTTGCTGAAAGATCTCAACCAGCAGACGATTTTGCAGAAAGATTTATTCAACCAGTTTGCATATTTAAAAGATTATTTAGAGAAATACCAAGCAAAACTGCGAAGCAACCATGAAATTGAATATGGAAGAGAAATGGCTGAAGTTTTTTGCAGATAGTTCAAAGTATATTGATCAGAAGTTACGTCTAATAAAGCTATGCGAATACGTATTTGCCATTCCAGACCACAATGCAAATGTGGAGAGAATATTTTATCTCATGTCAACTCAATGGCCGGACGAAAGAAACAGGTTGTCAATGGAGACAACTGGAGCAATTTTGATTTGTCATTAAAATTTTAAAATGTCTTGGGCCCAATTTTATAATTATGTGAAAGAAGGAAATGGTATAATAAGAAAGTAAAATCACTTTTAAAATGTGACTGGGATATAGAATTCGTCTGGTATATTTTGTATTATTCTACGTGTTCATTTTTATTAGAATGTTTAAACTTTATTGACTTTTTCTTCAGAGTAAAATAAACCACTACCCACCCACTCTTTTCACGTTTTATTTATTTATTACTCAAACGTCCCGTATCATTACTGAGCAGTTATGGCAATCCTTATAACTTAACTGTTCTTCGAAAGGAGCTGGGAGAATAGCAAAGGTCATGCTTTCGTAGCGCATTCTTTTTAAAAAGATATAAAACAAAATTATTCTCTAGTGTATCTCTGACATACACGCGCCTGTTGGAAGGTTAATTTTGCATCCAAGATACGTCCCTACTAGCTATACCCCAGTTACGCCACTGGTTCACCATGAATCCATTTTCAATAAATAAAAATGCAGTTAATACGTTAAGAGCCTTGTTAGTTGTTCGCCGACGACGTCGTAGACGCCAAAGAAAATACAGGGTACATCATATTGTAAGAGAAAGAACAATAAAGGGAAAATTTGCACTTCTACACAGCCAACTGAAAGAATACCCTGATAAGTTTTTTGAGTATTTTAGAACGTCCATAACTTCATTTGAAACACTACTATTTAAAGTTGAAGATTCAATTAGAAAAAGTGATACTGAAATGCGGAACTGTATAAGTGCAGAAGAAAAGCTAGTAGTAACTTTAAGGTGATTTTTTACAACACAATATTTTTACAATTCAGTTTATTTTTCATTAAATTACAGTTATTAGATTATTAAAGCTGCAATTCTTAGATTATTAAAATTAGATTTATTATTTATTAAAAGTACAATTATTTGAATTAAAATTTTATTTAGAGAATTTTAAAGATTTAACACAGAATTAGTTACAGCCATCCAAGCATCTTTTTTGAGTTCACGGATTTTGAGATAATTATGCCTTGAATCGTAAAAATATTGATATTTTTCAACTTCAAGAATCATGAGCTCACTATCCAAGCAGTATTCCATGATATAATTAAAACTGAAGAACAAAACACACGAAAATATCAAAGGACACCACGATAAACAGCAAAGCGATTATTTTCCCGCGCGAAAAAAATGCACCCGAGTGCATCGCTTCGCGGCAGTCGCGGAAATGCGCCGATAAAATTTCCCCAAAGCGGCGAAAACGGCGTCGTGTGGCCACCCCTGCTTCTTCAGCATATTGTCTATAATTCGGATGCCGTTGACCTTCAAGTCGCCACTGCTAGAACTCGCCCGTGTGGCCGGAGACTAAGACAATGATATTCAAAGATTCGTAACTTGGTAAATTTTAGTCTAAACGAACTTAAAATAAACCTATTTACCGATCCGGTTTTTTACCAGTTTATTAGATTTTTAAAAAATAACCTGTTATAACCGGGACAAAAAATAACTTGTTATAACCGGAACAAAAAATAACCAAAAAAACCGGTTGGCGGAAACAAAAAACCTATTTTCGGTTAAAATCGGTAGGTTTTTCAAATCCCTACTTTGGATGTTCTCGTCAATGATTTCCCTCTATAAGTTTTCTAATGTTGTAATGCTGTTATTATTAAATAGAAATTCTTTCAGAATCATCCAGTTATTTTACGATCACGTTCTCTCAAGTGAGATTCACCTAAAAATCAAGAACAATTTAATCACAATTTTTCATTAATGCTTGTTTCTTAAGAAACTGAGAGATGTAATCACAAGGAATATCCCCCCCCCCCCATCACTAGGTAAACCTCTGAATTTAAATGACAGGATCGCCAAGGTTAATAACACTGGTACTGTAAATCGCTCATAATAGCGAAATGCGTCACATATGCGGAAACTTCACAAAGAGGTATGTCCCGTCATCAGCGATGGCAGAATTAAATTATCTAAATAACAATCAACGTATATCTATTGTTGTAATGTAAATAAAAATAGATCTAGAAATTACGTTCTATTTTGACATATGAAATTTATTCTTTGTGATCGTTAGCCTCGGAAGGAGACTACATTTATTTATTTAAACCTCACCGGCTCCACCTACCCAAAAGGGAGTAAGGCTGAAACAGAAACTTCTTGGAGCTGAAAACCTTCGATAAAAAGTAACTCAAAGAAGAAAAAAATGCTATATGCCTTTTTAAACACAATACAAACAAGTAATATAAAAAAATTAAGTTAATTCCCACTTCGGTCAGCGATCTACACGCTTCGTCACTGACGATATTTATTACTAAATTTATATTCTGCAAAATATCTTATATATATATAGGGAGAGTGTGAACTAATAGTAGAATTGAAAAACTTCATAAAGTCTTTTTTAACATATCCAATAGAGAGAATAAAGAAAGTAATCAACATTACCCTCTGATAAAAATACATGAAAAAATGACGCCTTCGTGAACATACCAGAAAACAAAGGATATTAGGTCTAGAAGCTGGCAAACCTAGCTCCAACTATTGAGAAAAATTCGAACCAAACGACTCAAGGCAACATATGCTTTCTCCCATATAAAACTAAAATTAATTAATTAAATTTAATTAATGAATTAATATTTGAATAAACTGTATTAACATCAAGTATCATCCACTACAAGTTTTAAAAAAGTGTATTTGAACTTGAGTGGATGAATAAAAAGTATTTTATTAACGATTGAAAATTTGAACCAGAAAACAAAGGATATTAGGTGTAAAGCTGGCAAACCTGGCTCCATCTATTGAGAAAAATTCGAACCAAACGACTCAAGGCGACATATGCTTTCTCCCATATAAAACTAAAATTAATTAATTAAATTTAATTAATGAATTAATATTTGAATAAACTGTATTAACATCAAGTGTCATCCACTACAAGTTTTTAAACTTGTGAACTTGAGTGGATGAATAAAAAAGTATTTTATTAACGATTGAAAATTTGAACAAGATATATAAATAAATGTATATAGGGAGAGTGTGAACTAATAGTAGAATTGAAAAACTTCATAAAGTCTTTTTTAAAATATCCAATAGAGAGAATATAGAAAGTAATCAACATTACCCTCTAACAAAAAATACATGAAAAAATGACGCCTTCGTGAACATACCAGAAAACAAAGGATATTAGGTCTAGAAGCTGGTAAACCTAGCTCCAACTATTGAGAAAAATTCGAACCAAACGACTCAAGGCAACATATGCTTTCTCCCATATAAAACTAAAATTAATTAATTAAAATTAATTAATGAATTAATATTTGAATAAACTGTATTAACATCAAGTGTCATCCACTACAAGTTTTAAAAAAGTGTATTTGAACTTGAGTGGATGAATAAAAAGTATTTTATTAACGATTGAAAATTTGAACCAGAAAACAAAGGATATTAGGTCTAAAGCTGGCAAACCTGGCTCCATCTATTGAGAAAAATTCGAACCAAACGACTCAAGGCGACATATGCTTTCTCCCATATAAAACTAAAATTAATTGATTCAATTTAATTAATGAATTAATATTTGAAAAAACTGTATTAACATCAAGTGTCATCCACTACAAGTTTTTACACTTGTGAACTTGAGTGGATGAATAAAAAGTATTTTATTAACGATTGAAAATTTGAACAAGATATGTAAATAAATGTATATAGGGAGAGTGTGAACTAATAGTAGGAATTGAAAAAAACACCCAAAAGGAAAATTTTAGTAAATATGTAGGCGGATGGAAATAATAAAATTGTCTTTGAATGCAAGCATAAAAAAATTGTCCTTTAATGCATTAAGAAATATAGGTCTGAAAAATGTTGAGCAGAACCATGATGCCTGGATCTTCTATTTATAACCGAAACCCTTCAAGCGACGAATGAATGTTAAAAACGGGAAAAAGAAATCGAGGCACTCTATCATTTCACTTCGATTTCAGAAAAAAATAAAAGCCAATTCACAGCACGCGATCTTGTTCCTGTTTTCAATTATGTTGCCATTCACACTGAAATAAACTCGGATAAGACTCCCGTCAAAACATGCCACAAGTCGCTGTTATTTTACACATTCGAAAATATCCATTTTTATTGGAAAACAGAACATAACGGGAGGGGAGCGAGCAACCATGATAACGACAGAAGCAAAAAGCGAAAGATACAGAAAAAAAGCAATGAACAATGGCAGCAAAAAAACCATGGGGGGTCCGTCAATCATCTTGACATTACCCCTCAGACTCAGCTCAAACCGTGCGCTTATTAAAATCTCTTCGGCACACAGCTAAGAGAGAAAAAAGTAAATGCAGAGGGGGGAGGATACTGCATTTTCTACATTACCTTCTTCCACCACCAGTAATCAAATTTCTTTGCCTTGAAAAGATCCTAAAAGCATCCTAAAATGAAAGTGAGGGCATATAAGGCTAAAGGACGCGAAAATGAAAGCGGACAGTTCTTGCAGGAAAAAAAGAACTACAGGCTGCCTTGGAGAAAAAAAATAGCGGGAGCATTATTGCTGGTAGCCCTTTTTTCATTATTATTATTACTTCTACTTCTTCTTTCCATTTTCTTTTCGTTGCCACTTCTGCACCGCATTGTAATGGTTTTATAATTTCCCGGCGTTGAATAAGGGACAAGCGCGTGCTTGTTTTCTAAAAACAAAAGATGGAGTTTTCGCGACACAATGAAATTCCTTTTAGGCTGGTTTGTATGCAACATGTTGGTCGGGTGGATAAGTTTAGGAAATACTTTCGGAGGAAAAGAAGAATCTAGGGACTCAACGAGTGAAATTCAAATAGAAAAGTTGCTATTTTTTCGCCCATGAAAGGAGAAGTATTGTTATGGACGTGAGGTTACGTAGTCTATTTTGTGCAAAATAATAACAAATGATAAGATGAGAATTTTTAGCTTTCTTTCTTTAGTTGTCTCTCTAAAACGTTTGCATTCTGGTACAGCAGTTCCCGCTTGTCCGAACATACGGTTAATCCTGATGGGATTTAAAAAATATTTATGCACAAAGTATATATTTTAATTATATATGAAGATGTTTTGTTTTGTTAATCCTACATCAGTTAGTAGGTTATAAACTTATATTTATGTATACAGTGGTATTAAAACTAAAATTTAGCTCTAGGAAAAGCTGTATGCATTAATGGAAAAAGAATACCGATGATTATAGTTTTACCCATTTAAAACTTGTGTTACGTGCATTTTAAGGCAAATTTCGTTTGATCCGGTCTTTCGGTGATCCGAACAGGGTCCGGTCCATCTAGGCCGGATTACCGGGACTACACTGTGGATGATTCATAAACTTATGCACAAAATGTTCCCACGACTGAAATAGATTCTTGTGAAAGGATGTAGATATATTATTTGAGATCATTATAAAATACAGAAGGAAACAAGTGTCAGTGTGCTTTCAGCTTTTATAAAGATGAAACCTTTTGAAAACCTTTACTTACAGCGAACTTTGAACCCAGGACCTTTTGCTTACCAAACTGGCACCTTACCACTGGACCACCCAGACTTGCAGCCGGAAGCGTAAATGATGATAATAAAATGTAGTTACAGAGTTCGAATCTCTACGAAATTTCATGTATATTCAAAATTAATTTTGAATGATATTTTTAATTAAATTATCTTTTATCGTTACAATTTCGAGTTCAAAATGAAATTTGAAGTTAAAGAGGAAGCAATTTTAGCTCTTATATCTAAGTTTGCTAATTTAATAAATTAAGACAATAAGGTTTAAAAGTATTTATAATAATATGTTTGAAAAGTTTTAAAACAAGTTTGAAATTTATTTATTCCTCTTTCAATGTATTACGAAACGCTTTTAATATTTATAATTACAGTAGTGATTGAAAATCAAATACAAGATTCGCAACAATAAATCACTTGCATATTTTTACGATTAGAATAACACTCAAAATTATGTATTCACAGAACAATAGATAATCCATATGTGAGAGGTGTTTTATGGTTAACTTCCTTAGCTGAATCCGACCCGCCTTTTATATACAGTAAAACAAAATGATTGTGTAAACATTATTATTCAACTGAACATTTTGTAAAATATTTTTTCGGACATATGATTCAACGCTGATAAATATAGTGTTACAGTATGATCATGCTGCCATCTGCTGAAAATAAGAATAACTTCACCTTAAAATACTGATAAATGTCGATAATTGTTGAAATGAAAATATTGTATGCATTGTATTGTATAGTATGATATAATATTCAGAATCCTAAAGAATAATTGTTCCAGTAGAGTTTTTTAAAATAAAACCTTCAGTGGAGTGATATCCTGAGTTAAAATGAAGATTTTTATTAAAAAACATTGTTTTTATATTATTTGTGAAGATTTAGTATCTCGAAAATACTGACACATACAATACATTACTTTGTTACGGTATTCGGTGTTCCTCGGTGTTCATAATATTTTATAACATTGTGCAAATATTAAATAATATTTCAAAGCTTCTGGGGTTCAAGACTTTCTCTGCAGAACGGATAGAATGTTACATTCATATTGCTTTATAAAATGCTGAAACTGTTTCTTTCTTTCAGATAATTACTCTACACAGTCAATTTTTCACTTGAACAGTAATTAACATCCATAATTTCTCGAATAAGCTTCAAGACCTTCTCTTAGAAGATAACAGAATGTTGCATTGATATTGTTTTATAAAATGCTGAAACGGTTTCTTTCTTTCAGTAACTACTTTCTGCGCAGTAAAATTCATTTATGCAGCATTAGATTTCTTTTTTCTGGATATTTTGCATTATTTGCAAATTATGTATCTCAAAATGAGTATACTGGAAATGGTTGCGGGTTGTAGAACTAAATTTTACAAATATTTTAAATTTTTCTTTTTTAAGAAAAAATAGCAAAGCAGAGTCTATCAGAAACTAAGTTAAAACAAACAAGAATTTAAAAATTTAAAATATAATCTATAATGATTCTCTATTAAAAAATGAATTAATTTATGTTGTGCAGTTTTAATTTTGAAAACTGCAGAAATTAACTGAAATGTGGATATATAAGTAAATAAAATGAGGGAAAGTAGGAACAAATTATAAATTAGGTGTAGTTTCCATACTTCACCTTTTGAAACAAGTAGAGCCATAGATAGAAAATTTCGCATTGATGCAAAAGTAATGAAAATATAAGCAGAAAAAGTAATTAATCTAGCTTCAAAGATAAACTCTCAACTAAATTTCCTAACAAATTTACAAGCTGTGATGATAAAATTTTATTTCTAGAAATCATTGAAAAGAACAGAGTTTAGTTTCATTAATGAATATAAATGAAGAAAAAATTTCATGCTTTGCTTTTAGAAAAACATTAATTGCATAAACAAGGGTTCATTAGACCACCAATAAAAAACTTTTCCTTCAAACGTGACTAATTATTACTGTGATAAATTTAATTCCTTGGAATTATGGTGAAGATGATTCTGCATACAAACTATTTTTTCACTGGATTTTTTTAAAAGCCTGAATGGAAAAAGATTGAAAATAAGTAACTAACTATTCTCGTAAAAGTGAATTGGTTAAGGTAATTTATTAGAAGTTTTCTAGAAGAGATTAATTAGTCTTCATATGCTTAGGTTAATTATAGTATATGTACTGAAAGGGAAAATACTTTCTTTCATTAACTATTAACATGACAATTTTTAGTCGAATATGTGTAATGGATTGTCACAATCCGAACGAATGTATGAATTTAAAATCTGAGTTTATCTGTAAAAAATGTATTCGTTGTAGTTTGTGTCTACAGTATAAATTCAACCGCAACAAAACCAATTCTTTCGTGTTTCGAAGAATAATGTTCGCCATTTTTATCGTTACATCAATCAATAAACAAAATTTCAAGTGAAATTTTATTTATGTCCATAGAATTTTCAAATTTGTATTCCGAAAAATATCTGGTGTTTGTAAATTTTATTTCAATCTTCTATTTTTATCATACATCATTAATCATATGGTTTTAAAGTCCTTTTAATTCATTAAATATTTCTTCAAGAAGAATTTTCATTCATGTCAATTAAGTACAAATCCTTTATTTTCAATGAAAATAGTAGAAACACGCATAACAACAAATAAAACATTCCATCTGGCGAATATTTTTACGCGTTGGTTGTTTTTATCTTGTTAAAAACTTTAACCGCCTTTTTCATTTTCTGTAGATATGCATGATTAATTCTGTAGCATAATTGCTAAGTTTTAAGCAGACGATAAAATTAGAAACGGACCAAAAAAAGTTACGGTGTTTGAAGACATCGAAGGTTTAAAAATATTTTTAATAAGAATGATGACTGATTATTTTGTCTTAGAATAAATTTAAAAGAGCTTTACATTTTACGATCCAAACGGCAGATGCAAGAATGAATATTCTATGCATATCTTACTAGAAGGTCAGTGTTTTATTTGCCTTTTAATTAATTTCTGTTGCCAGAGCCAAAAATAAAACCGAAGAAAATCAATACAGAACAGACGATTTCTCTCTTCTCTTCATCTCAACTTTATTTATTTTTTTTCAATCTTCTTTGAACTTAAAACATTTCTTCCGGTTCAATAACCAAAGGAATGCAATTTGTCTAGTTTGAAACATGCAGTTTTTATTTATTATTTTGCAGGCCTTTTTGAGACAGATATCCATTTGTTAAAACTAACGGAGAAGTTGATAAATGTTGGTACACGTTTCCGAAGAATCTGTGCTTTTTTTGGTAGTATAATGACCGAACGAATCATTCGAAGAATTTTTCACCTTGCACATCGTGAATTTTTCATGCATTACATTTAAGGAGAGTTATAGAAAAAGCAGAATAGGAAAATATGTGACTGATTACTGCACATTTATTATTTGGAAATATTTGACACAATGCTTGATGCATGTTCTTTTTTACGGTTGTAAATATTGAATAATGTTTGAATTCATCCATTTTTATAAAACCAACGGAAATCTTGCTTGTTTTTCTTTCTCGTAATTTTCCGAAACAAACGCTTCTAGTTAAGTTCATAGCAAGAATTGCATTCAGTTTTCTAATCTGAATATATCGTTTGCCTGTTGTGCTATTTATGAATGATATATTATGAAAAGAGTAATCTGCTTTACTCTAGGTTATACTTTGCCATTTCGAAAAAAAAAATATGTTAATACTTTTAAAGGATAATGATTAATTCAAGCTTATATACTACTTATTCATATTCGACTAATTCTATTAATACTATATAATTTTACATGTAAACAGGAAAAAAATCAATTGCATATTTTATTTCATTTTAAATGCTACTTATACTTTATGTATAACATATTTAATACACTGATGAATAAAGGAGAGGGCGAGGGAGTAAGAAGGCACCTAATTGATAAGAATAATCATGTGTCGAAGGAAAAATAAATGCAACTTTCAAAAATCTTATATCACTTTCTTTTCCAAAAACAGTGAATGTTTGATAGACGTAAATTTGTTTATGTCATTTATTTGGCAAAACATTCATAGCATTATTTACGAAGAAAATCATTATTTACGTTATTTGCATGTGAGTACCCTAAATTCCTCGTTTTGGTGAAAATTTTCGAAATTTATTTTTTTTGCTCAATTTATACAGCTCGTATATTTAGGTTTCTAAAAATGCTTTGCTTCCTTTCGAGGATAATTATAAGCAAAATTATAGCGTGAATAATAAAGCGGAAGTGCAATTCTGATACCGGAAGTGGGGAAGTGGACAAGAGTTATGTTCCTTGACCACGTGCGGAATACGCATACTCTTTGTAATCGGTGACAAAGTCACCTCGATAGGCATCTGCAAAACTAAAAGGGTTATGAAATAAACGGAAATAAATAGAATTACTAACGAAAACTTCGGTCATACATGCTACTAAAATTAACGATAACATCTGTCATTGAATCAAAGACCATCTCAACTTCAAGTCTAAATGCTTGAATAAATCAGTTTGAAAACGCAAAGATGACTGAATGAACAATTCAACTAAAACCAGACAATATCGAGAATCATGTAAAGATTTAGAGCATGCTGAGATATATGGATGAGAACCTCACATTTTTTTATCTTTTTAGAATTTGCAAATTTTGGATTCAGTTCAAAAACTCAACAGAATTTTCAAATTCTGACAATATCTTACTAAAGTCTGATATATTCTGAAAAGACTAATATCAAACACATATATGTTGGGTATGAAAAAAACCGTGCAAAATTCGTTTGATAAAAGCTAGAAAATTTCGTTTCATCTTTTTCTATAAAAAGAATATTTTTCCCTACGATAAAATCTCCTTTTCACTAAAATTAATTCAAGTTCAATTTTATTTTGAATTTGCATAGCAAAATTAAAAACTAAAACATAGCGCTGCTTTGCATTCATTTCGTGAGCACTTATTATCACGCATCCTTTCTGAAAACCAATATATTCTCAGTATTTCCATTTGTTTCTCTGAAAAATCAATTAATTTTAAAAACTTTCTTTTGAAACAAAATGTACTGCCTGCTAATTTTTACTATTCTTCAAAGAAGCTCCCATTGGAAAACCGAAAGTCAGAATATTACCTGGAATAATTAATTAAGATATTCCTGAAAGACAGGTTTCGTAAAATGCAAAGCTCTTTGGACGATGAAAATCGCAAATTAATAACTTTTATTGCCTTTCAGAATGCAAATTTCTATGAAAGTTATAGTTGAATAAATAATGATTCTCAAATTAATCGTCTGACAGTTCTTCGAACAACGATCAGTTTCTCAAAGTAAGATGAACTATTACTAGTAATAAAAACTAAAATATTTTCAAATTGTAAGTATTATCTCAGAAACTCGTGAATAATCCAAGAGCAACTTTGATTCATTTATTTACATTTTTTTCCGTTCTTAAAATAAAGTAATTTTCTTATCAAAATATATTGAAAGTAAATTTTAGCAAATGCATTTGCTTTTTTTCGTTCTTTATACAGATTTACGTTATTTTAGAATAATAAAACTTAAAAGAGTTGTTCATACCATCCACTGTTCTTTATTAATTTATTTACTGTCATTTCTCCTTTTCTTTTTTTCATTCTTTGATAGAAATAAGAACTAAGCAAATTCATTTTATTTCATTTTTGTTATAGTTTCGAATTTAAAATTATCAACCTTAAGTATCGGAAATAGCAATAAGAAAACCATCTATCCTAAAGAAAACAGTACTAAAGATAAGCGCAACAAACACCATCTGTTTTAAATATCTTGAGAAATGGTAAGGGGAAATCAAGACTGTTAAATTCAGCACATTTGTGTCACAATTAAAGACATGAAGTTTGTTTTGTGTAAGCCGCCATTTTATTTCAGGAAAGAATCATATAGTGGAAGGGATTTCTTTTATTTGTCATTGCGTGTTAAGAAGTGAAAGAAATGTATTCATAATTAACCTAGAAATAACTTTTAAGGTTAATTTCTAATAAATAACATCAGCGCTTATTCTTATAATAAATGTGACCACGGTGGTATGGTAGGTTGGTCCTATCTTCGGGTCGGAGGGTTTCGAGGTTCAAAACCCGATTCCACTGAACATCCGTCGTGCATTGGGCCTGTTGCACGTTAAATCATACTCAGAGGGTCAAATGTCATTCCACCGGTGTGGTGTTGAAGTTTGGAGAAGGGGTGCCAGCTCAGGTGTCGTGCTCTTCATCTGACCGCCGTTCAAAAAAAGCGAGATCCATCCCAGATCCCCCTCAACTTGCTGCAAAACGGGACGACAATTTTTAAACTAAACTCTTGCAATAAGCAGAGAATATAAATGTGTCTGTCATGCCACTAACCTCCACTTGGCTATTACGGCTCTCAGGAAAAAGATGTGAAGTGAAGAGTGACAGGAACAGTTGCGCGCGAGTGTGTGGAGAGGGACGCCATGAGGAGGAATAGTTTTTGGCTCTGCACAGGGTGTGTGTGTTTTTTTTGTAGGAGTTCTCGTGCTCTCTGAGTTATTAGTTGAATAATCTTGAAAGCGAATCGTATTGTACAAATATAAATGTCTATTTAATCATATTAGTAGAATTATTAAACTAGTGGAAAAAATAAAGTGAATGCATTGAAAGTTGAAGTACAGTTATTACAGTGACAAAAAGAATTATTATAAATAAACAAAATGTTATCAACAGTAATACTGATGTAAATGGACTGTAACACAAATATAGGTTGAGCAGCTGTATTCGATTTGAGCACATTGGAAACGCTAAAAGTTGCCATACCGCAGAGACAGAGTGAGAAAATCAATCCTAATGCTAAGAATATTATTTGAATACGATCTCCATTATCTCTAGTGGCCTTCAGTCTTCAATCTCTTAACATCTCACCTCTAACAAGAGTTCATGGTGCATTTAAATATCTGCGATAAGCACTTAACCTTCTATTTGTCGGATTGTTTTTTCGAATTTCCGACAAAATGATTTTGTTTTCCATTCAATGCGCTAAATCTCCCCATGAAAACATGAAGAAAGTCCGAATATTTGAACCATTTCTTAGCAATATTCAGAAATACAAAAAAAAATAATCGCGAAATATAACGATGCATGCAAGTAGCGACGAGTTCATTTTAAACGATGTATTATTTCTCTTCGTCGAATGACATGCGACGTCGACCATTGGGGGGTTAATCACAAAAGAGAAATAGGTGTTCTCAGGCAGTACAATCACACCATCCAAGTACTTGATTTGTTCACTCCTCAGATAGCTCATCAAAGTCGTTCTCACAACTATTCTTTATGGGAAAACGCATGTCATCGTAAAAATGTCCTATACACGTGTGCATATCTGACACATGATGGTGATTTGAATTCACAATACACTACACGAAAGCTAACATTAAACTGCATTGAATGAAGCAATGCTCCTGTTTTTCTGATATATAGCCTTAATTCATAAAACTAATTTTTACCATTTAGCATTTCGTGAAACTAAATTTTTATCAGTTTATCCACATGTAGCTTTAGTACTTATAGATACATGTATTTCTGCTGCTTTCTGTTTATGTTTTATATAAATCTGGAATTTTTTATTCCCTTCCTCAGAGCCAGTGTCCCATAAGGAAAATCAAGGCCGTGGTCTACGGTGCAGCTTCAAAGGGATACATATAAGGAAGAAACAACAACCCAGTATTTACACATTTTTCAGTACTATATTCATACGGCGATATAAAATTGTGCTTTTTAAATGGACATTCGTTGCATTGAATATATTGAGGCCTACATTTTTTTGTTTTCTGTGGACCTTAATGCCTGTTGCCCTTGTTCTTCTCTGCATTGAAAGAAATTTAGTAGGATCTGTCTACTTCAATGACTCATCAAGCCCATTCAGGGACACAACGGTGCCCCATGTCCCTGTTCCTGCACCATTTGGATGAATATTTGACCGTATTCATTGACAAAAGTACGAACAGAAAATTTCTAGCAGATCTTTCAAACGATTTCAAAACATTCGATGGTGTGTTTTTGTTTGTGTTAATGTTTTGTTACTTCATAAGTAGAGTAATTTTGACGTGTTTAAAAGATTATATAGATTGTAATAAGTTCTTACATGCTTCAGAAATAAACTATTGTGCATTAAATTGTAAATTATGCACTAACATTTTTGACAGGGGTTAATTAAATTGTAAATTATGCATCAACATTTTCCTAGGGCATAGAAATTTGTAAATCTGGCCTAGATCAGAACGTATTATATGTCAAAAACATTGTAAAAAATGTTAAATATTGTCAAAATTCGAAAATTGAAGTTAATATTTTTAAAAACAATAGAATTTAAAATATAGAAAAGCACCGTTTATACATTTCTTATTTATACGCCGTTTGCATTTATACGTCATTTCATCACAGTCCCTATTCATTCGTATTCGTTATAATTATAAAGTCCTTCGTTTGCACAACGCAAAGCTTCGGCTATACGTCGTTCTCCACGTTCTAAACTGTGAAAAATTACCTTTTACATTTATGAGAACTGTAACAAAGATATCATGACTTTGAAATAATTCACAATGATGAAATAATAGATGACAAGTTCTGTGGTGGTATTTTAAGCGATTAAGAAGAAGTTATTCTCCTCTTTAAAGACTCACTGGACTCCATTGAAAAAATTCGAACCTATTTCTTTTGTCAAAAGAATTGTGAAAAGACACTGAATGAACTTTATTCCACTCATAATGATGTATTTACTCACAGACAATCAGCCGACAATTAAAGATTTTCTTAATTAAATGCCTACCTGCATGCCAGTAAATTGTATATGTATTATTAGTACTCAAGATATGCAATAAAGATATGACTTTTCTCCCTTTTATGATAAGTGTTTAATCTTAAAATTTTATAAATGATTTCCGTACTATGTAGCAATATAATATTACTATCTTTAAAATTAATATTTTTAAATGAATTTATATTTGTAATAATAAATTTAATAATTAAAGTTGTTTCGTAAAATTTCAATTATGTGTCTTTTGATTTATATTTCGTGTTACGTCAGTCCCTTGAAAAGACGTGTGTGAAGGTGCTGTGCTGTAATTTTTCACCCATTCGTCGCAGTGTCGCTACTGTTAGGTGGCGTTATAATTGTATAGCGCTATAAGCTGACATCCTGACGGTAAAAGAACAGTTAAAAGTGAATTTGATTATTTATAGAGTAAATAAATATGCATGAAGTGTTATAGTGTTAATTTCTCAAAAACAAGCCATCTTCGCGTGTTTGGTGAGATCCATTCCGTTGATAGCTTGAACAGAACTGAAACAGCTACTAGCGCCACTGATGAGTGACGAATCGGATCATATCACACAACGAAAAGTTTCATATATATACGAGTCCTCATAATACACAGTCCTAAATTCAATTGTATTCTTTTTTCATTTATGCAATCAAATTTGTTTTCTGGTTGGCAGTTAAATTTAAGGTAGCCACTGGGGAAAAACCGTTGTTTCCATCCCAACTCGCCATTGGTTTTCATTAACGCAGATGGTTATTTGCAATTAGAAAAGGTCGGCAGAGATAATAACTTTTTCCAAGAAGAGGAATAGCATTAAAAAAAGTAGAATGAAATACAAAACTTTCTATTCGAGGTTTTTATTTGACACGAAGAAAACAACCATGTCAAAATTTCCGAAGATGCTACTTACGAACGTGCATAATATAGTGCAAATATCAAATTTACCACTTTAAATTTAAGAAAAAAATTCATATACAATTCTGAGTTTAGAAGCTCGTGTCTTTGAACCTCAATCCATCTAATTGAAAACGACGAATCGAGTAATGTTCATGATTCGTTGAAATTGCAATGATAATGGTGCAAGTTCCCAGTAATTAGCTTTTGTGGTCTCGAAGTATTAAAGCTGGGCATTCACTTGAAGACTAACTAAGCCATTTTAGTCGAAAAATTACGCACATCCTTCATGTAGTCTCCAAAGTGCGCTACCGTAGCTCTTCGATACCCTTATTCCTCCCCCCGCACTCTGTGGATTTTCGATTATCTAGCCTAGTCGCGAGGTCTCAATCTAGTCTCGCATCTGTGTCTCAAATTCGAATCAGTGCATGGAGTCTTGTTTCAAATTTCATGGGTTTTTGACCTTGATGATTGCTTTTTCCTTCAAGTGTTCCAAAAATTCCATTTTGGAAGACATGTGAATGGTTTGCTTTGCCTTCTTGTTATGTGGTGATATTTGGCATAAGGCATCAAAACGAAACCATCCCAAATCGAAATTTTCGCATGTATTATCAGGACACCTGACGAGCGCACGTGAGAATGGCTAAGATTTTGTTTTAGAGGACAGGCAGGTTGTCATTAAGTGAATGTGGATCATATTTCGCCTATGTATAATTGTGTAATCCTATCCTGAAAAAAAATGAGTAGTATTTAGTAAGTGCGTTACGGTTGTGTTGACATGTCTGTTTTTTATTAGAATTAATTTTGTTATTTTAGTGAGTGAGAAAAAATAATTTTTATTTCTATTCCCTGATGATTTTTTGTTTATGTTTATTTTAAATTATAGGACGTTAAATTTATTACAATGCTAGTTTATTTTAACTGCGATTCGTTTCACATTTTGCAAATTTCGTCTTTTAATTTGTATTTTTTAAACAAATTGCAATATTATCCAGAGTTTAAATGAGCGCCATGTACAAAGGTTCCACATATGAAAAATGATTAATGATTTTCTGATGCAATATCATCCTTGCGAAGAAATTAAAATCATATCGGACATATTTTAAAATAGATTATTCATCTTTCTTTAATCCTTCCCACACCACTTGTTGAATTCAGTTTGAATATGCTACTCGAATTTATTCAAAATAAAATCAAGTATCGTTTAAACTTCAGTACAATATTTTTAGGATTGAATTTCTTTGCAAATTGAAATTTCTTTGCAAATGTTTTTTTTTGCCTTGGAAGTTGGTTGATTAGCTAGTAAGTCAATAGCCTTTGCGAACATTGTAATAGAATATTTTGATTGAGTTAAAGAATTTGTTATTATTTTACCGTTTGCTTAAATCTTTTGCTTTTGCTTTTACTCAGAGCCAGATTTCCCATAAGGTCAATCAAGGCCGTGGCCTAAGGTGCATCGTCAGGGGGATACATATAAGGAAGAAACAACAACCCAGAATTTACAAATTTTTCAGTATTATATTCATAAGACGATATGAAATTGTGCTTTTCAACTGGACATTCATTGCATTAAATATATTGAGCCATACATTATTTTGAATTCTGTGGTCCTTACTGCCTCTTGCCCTTTCTGTTCTCTGCATTGAAAGAGATTTAATAAGGTCTGTCTACTTTAATTCAAGCTTATTCAGGGACTGGACAGAGCGCCGCCCCAGGTCCCTGTTAATGCAACCCTGTTAATGTTAAGGCAACTGTAATGTTGCCTCAACAGTTGGATGAATTTTTGACCCTATTCAGGGACAAAAATACGAACAGAAAATTTCTAGTGGATCTTTTAAACGTTTTCAAGAAATTCGACGGAGTGTTCTGATTGGTGTTAAAGATATGTTACTTCATAAGTGGAGTACTTTTGATGTGTTTCAAAGATGTTAAAGATTGTAATAAGTTCTTACATGTTTCTAAAATAAACTATTGTGTTATAAATTGTAAATTCTTCATTAATATTTTTGACAGGGGTGCAGAATATGTTTTGGCCTAGGGCGTAGAAATTTGTAAATCAGCCCCTGATCATAGCGTATTATATAAGTATAAAACTTGCTCAAGATGTTGAATTTTGTAAAATTGTTTGATCGCATGCTACAATTTCTTTGTAAATCGCCAAAGTCTACGAGCAATACAGTTAAAATTTTTTAAAACCCTATAATTTAAAATGTAGTAAAGCGACGTTTATACGTTTCTAATTTATACGGCCTTACATTTATACGTCGTTTCATCATGGTCCTTATTCATTCCCATTCGTTATAAGGATAAAGTCCTTCGTTTGTGTTGCAAAGCTTCGGCTTTACGTCGTTTTCCACATTCTAAAATGTGAAAATTTCCTCTTTTTAAGTATTTGAACTCTGATAAAGTTTATGTGAACTGTGATAAAGTTATCATAACTTGAAATAATTCACAATTTTTGAATTAATAGAGGACAAATTCTGAGGTGTTAATGCAAGTTTTGATGAAGAAGATAATCTCCCTTTCTTTAAAGACACACTGGCCTCTATTAAAAAAATCGAACTTATTTCTTTTGTGAAGGAAACGATGAAAAAGCATTCAATGAGCTTTATTCGATTCATAATGATGTACTTAATACTTACTCGCAGACAATCAGCACGTCAGACGACAATTAAAGATTTTCTTAATTAAATGCCTACCTGCATGCCAAGAAATCGTATATGTATTATTAGTACTCAAGATAAGAAATAAAGATATGACTTTTCTCCCTTTTCTGACATGTTTAATCCTAAAATTTAATTATTGATTTCCGTACTATGTAGTAATATACTATTACTATCTTTAAAATGAATTGGTGAATTTGCATTAGTAGTATTAAATTTTAATAATTAAAGTCGTTTAGTAAAACTTCGATTATACGTCGTTTTATGTCAATCCCTTGAAAAGACGTATAACTAGTGCTTCGCTGTATTTCTGATATGAGAGTTCGCAGTACAACTGTTGATAGGTCGCGCCGTAGATGGAAAATGCCATACGCGCACAACCTGACGGTCAAAGAACAATCAGAGATAATTTTGTTTATTTATCAGGTGTAGCGGTTACAATTCACTACCTTCTCCTTTTTATGGTAGGTGGCGCTCCTAGAGCCATCAGGGTTTTTCCCATGATGCCTCTCTCTTTTTCTTCTGTGTAGTTGTGTTGTGTTGTTCTCTGTCTTGCTTCTTGTACCGTTTAATGTACTGTGTCGTGGAACTTAGCCATCTAATAAAAATTGTTCCTGAAATTGAATTAATTCTTCAACAACGGCATTCCGCATAAACATGAGTCTCGTCCCTTTACACAGGTAAATAAATATATATGAGATGTCATAGTGCTAATTTCTCAGAAACAAATCATCTTCACGTCGTTAGAGATATCCATTCTGTTGATAGCTTGAATTGAACTTCAACAGCTACGATTGCCACTGCTGAGTGACGAATCGGATCATATCACACAACGCAAATTTTCATATCTATACACAATCGACAATTCAATTGTATTCTTTATTTACTTACGCAATTAAATATCTTTCCTAATTTGTAGGTAAATTTAAGATAACCACTGTGGGAAAAATCGTTGTTTCCAACCCATTTCGCCGTTGGTTTTGATCGGGCAGTGGGATATGTGCAGTTAGAAAAGGTCAGCAGAGGTAGTAATTTGTTCCCAGTAACAGGAATAGCATTTGAAATGGTAGGATGCTGTGCAAAACTTTGAATTCTTATTCGTGGTTTTTATTTGACCTTGAAGTAGGCGACCATTTTAGAATTTCTGAACATCCTACTCACACAAGTGCATAATAAATTGCAAATGCCAAAATTACCACTTTAAATATAGGATATATTTCTACATAAAATTCTGATCTCTGCAGATTTTAATTTCTTTTGAACATTTACTTTTTAAAACGACGAGTCGAGAAAATGCTACTGACTCGTTGAGTTTCGTTTTTCAGCGAGACGATTATACAGGTCTGCGATGAAAAAAATTGTCGGTAAAGCAAGTGGTGTTTTTTGGATGCTGATTACTGGAAAAATAATGAAAAAATTCCATCCCGTACAGTTTCATCACAAATCGCAATCTATTTTTAACGAATTTGGTATATTTCGGACCAAAAAAGTATTATTTATATGAGTTCGATAAACGCATTTATGTACTTAAAATAATAAATTGGTGGATTAAACTACCAAACAGGAAAGAAGAAACTATTTCAATCCAGAATATTCCTCTGAATCGGTAAATTGCCTATTAAACACAATATTAAAGACAGAGGAAACCAGTTGAAACCGGATACCTCTCCTGCTTGCCAAAAAGAGTGTTACTTTCACCGCTTCACATAAAATTAGGTCTTATGAAACACTTTGTCAAGACTTTACCAAAAGAAGGTGAATGCTTCAAACACCTTTGTGAAGCAAAACTGAAGGAAGGTGTGTTTGTAGGACCAGACATCAAGAAAATAGTGAAAGATGAAAATTTTGAGATCAAAATGGAAACAAACGAAAGAAAAACCTGGTAATTTTTCAAACTAGTTATTACTAGCTTTCTTGGAAACAAAAAGGACCCAAACTACAAATCTATTGTAGAAATTTAATCTATTTAAAAAATTGCAAGATTTTAGGCTGGAGTATGAGCTTAAAAGTTCATTCTCTCGATTCGCACCTGGGCTATTTTCCTGAAACTTTAGGTGCAGTTAGTGAGGAAAAAGGCGAAATAGTTCACCAAGATATAAAGGAAATGGAGAGGTGATGTCAAGGAAAATGGAATGTCAACATGATAGCCGACTACTGCTGGATGCTACAAAGAGACAATTCCTACAAAGTTCACAAGAGGAAAAGTGACAAAAGAACTTTTGAGGTAAAGAAAAAGCGTTACTATAAGGACTTGAAACTTCCTACCTATACTTAACAATTACTTGAACTAGGATATAAATGTAATTCATATGGATTTATGAATTAATGAAATTTAAATGAAATGTCGAAATTTCGCAATTTCAACTGTTTCCTTCAAAATATGCAATCATTTTGTAAAAAAATCCTTATGTGATAGAAATAAATGGATTTCATTTTTAGAATCAGCACTAAAAATAACATCAAAATTAAAACAATTTTCAAAAAGTCTTTTTTTGCAGGCCTGTGTTATCATAGCGTTGAAACTTTAAAGCAGTAGATCTTTGAAATTTACACAGTTTAAAGAAAATGGACTTTAGTTGTATTCAATGAAATTTCCTAACAATAAATAGGTTGGATATTTCTTGATTTGTATTAATTTGTTGAATTCGTTTTCACTGCTCTCTGTGGAGGAAATTGTTGTAATAAGCGCAAAAATTAATAATAGTGTTGCATAAAACATAAAAAATTCTGGGAAATTTTACTAAATGAAGGAAATAGCTTTAAAAAAAGATTCGTGAAATTTGAGCAATGTCTTATAGATATATTTTTTAAAATTTTTAACATTCCAAATACTTGCGATGTTAAAATATATATAATAAATAATTATGCGATAGATACTAATGCCCATTGAGACTATTAAAAAGTGAAAGAAGTTTGTTAATATTTGTATAATATAAATGTCATATGAATACCACTAAATCTTAAAATAAACTTACTTTAAGAAATCATGAGAATAATAAAATAATCTGTTAAAAATGGTATTATTTACAGGGTGTCCAACAAAGGACTGCCTCATTTTAAAATTAAATAACTCGGCAACGGAGATCGATATAAGAACGAAACCAGTGATATGCTTAGTCTGAAAGCCGTAAAAATCTGATACAAAAGTTTCAAAATTAGTTATAAATGTTGCCGACAGGTGGCACTGCAGGTTGTAATAGCTATTCAGAATCCGATAAGAAATCTATAAACTGTCCTTGGCAAGCACGAAAAATGCCTATTTTGAATCGATTGTGATCTGATTGCAACGATTACTTGCAAATGACAGTTTATAGCTTTCTTCTCGAAATCTGAACTGCGATTACAACGTACAGCGCCACCTGTCGGCAACATTTATAACTAATTTTGAAACTTTCGTATCAGATTTTTACGGCTTTCAGACTAAGCATATCATTGGTTTCGTTCTTATATCGATCTCCGTTGCCGAGTTATTTAATTTTAAAATGAGGGAGTCCTTTGTTGGACACCCTGTACCTGACCTGGAATCAAACATCATGAACAATATAAAGTCAGACAGATAAAGAGCAATGAAAACGTTACAGAACGAAATCCGAAGACTCACTGAAACGCGACTCAATCGTTCGAAAGACGTTCTCCAAATGTAACCTTCGTGAACTCTCCTAAGAATACATGTTTATGCAAAAACATTTATGGTTTTTGTGTCTCAAAACGGCTCTCTACCTACTTCCAAAGAAAATAAACCCATTTGCCGACCTCAAAATTTAGATTTTTGTCGAGTTACATACCGAAACAGGACCACTGTGGGTAGTAGAGAAATACGTTCTTCATATTTAGAGCTCCTTGACATAGCATGTCAGTTCGAAACCCTTTGCTTACGTGTTGAGTAAGGGCATCACAAATAGTAACTTTCACAGGTAGGATCAGGACATCGGAGGAATATATGTAAAAATGGGTTAGGATTTTATTTTTTGACGACAGGGCGGTTGTCATTACGTTATGTGGATCATGTATCGACTATGTGTAAACTTATTCTGAAAAAGAATGAGTTATATTTAGTAACTGCGTTACAGTTCTGTTGACATCTTTTTTTATTAGAATTAATGCAGTTGAATTAATGACCTTTTACATTATAATTAATGTGAGTGAGAAAAGTGAATGTTAATTTATATTTCCCTGTGATTTTTTGGTTATGTTTACTTTTAAATCATTCCATTTTAACTTTATAACCATGTATTGATAGTTTATTTTAACTGCGATTCGTTTCACGTTTTGCGAATTTGTTCTTTTAATGTAGTTTTCAAACAAATTGTGTAACATTGCCCAGAGTATAAATCAACGTCATACACAACGGTTTCATTTATTAAAAATTATTAATAATTTTCTGTCGCAATATCTTAATTAAAACAGGATGAAAATCAGATCGGCACATGTTTTAAAATAGTTTATTCATCATTTTGTAATCTAAATCCTTCTCAAGTTGTTATATTCAGTTTCATTATGCGTACTCGAAGTTATAGAAATTAAAATCAAGTATCGTTTAAATTGCAGTACATTATTTTTAAGATGTTTTCAATGTTTTGAAATTTGTTTCCTTATTTTTTTCAGTTGGTTGATTGAATAGTAAGTCAATTTTCCTTGGCGAACTTTGTATTAGAGTATTTTGATTGAATTAAAGAATTTGTTATTATTTTACCGTTTCCCTTAAAATTATTTCTAATTTAAAATATTTCATGCGCGTGATACTGTAACCATTTATCTCGAAGGTGCATCAGAATTAAATATTCTAATTTCAGTTTGTCGTAATATTTGTTATTTAAAACCTGCCCAAACTTTGAGGGTAGGTCAGGCATACGATAAACATCAAAAATCTCATAGGACTATGTTTGCGCCAACGCCATCTGGAGGCAGAAGATGGCATTTAAAGAAATAATTTAAAATAAAAATCTGTGCATTTATTCGAATATCTCCCGAAAGGCTGGAAAAATTTTCCTCGAACTTCAACCATATAAAGAATATGTTTTAACTCACAATTTACATGAAGATTCGGTGGCGAGAGCATATAGGGGAACCGACCAGAAATTTATAAAGCCGAAAAGGGTTTTTGGCTCATACTGCTACACTGACAACTGATAATGTTTTGAAACTTAAATTAATTTATATGTCTGTGTGATGTGAGCAATATTTGCATGTATTTTTGTGAAAACAGACGAATATTCCGGAATATATGAGCGTTTCCTTAAAAAATTAGAAATTCTTCTCGCCGTGATTTCGACATCTTTCTGAAATTTGACGGTATTTAACTTGAATTTTTATATAAGTTGCCCTACATATCTATCTTTGAAGTGATGAAAGATAAATTACGCTACGTTTCGGGCATGCACAGAAAAAAATATTTACTAGAAATACTCATATTGACACCAATATTCTAGTTATTTATTTCAAATTTTAATATAATGCTTCGGTAATATTTTGTCACGTATTCTGTAAGTTTGGTAAATTCTGGTTGGAAATTCTGCATGTTACAAGAAACAAATTGAGGGAAAATTAAGCTGGACGCCAAAAGCGGTTAGTGACAAATATTAGATATTAAAGATTAAAGATTAGAATACTAGTTACTGTGAAGTTTCAGAGAGGATTTTTTTTCGTGATTTCAGTTTGCTTTTCTATAGCTGCCAATAACTTTTGATATTTACAATTCTCTGCCGAATCAGTTAAACGGCTATATTAAAATTTTTGCATCCGCAGAGCAAAGGGTTTGGGGAAAAGTTTGGTGTTCTTTCAAAATTCTGGTCGCTGCGCTGACTTCTATCGAATTTGAGAAAGGAGGAAGAAATCTGCTTTCGATTTTGAAAGATTTGGAATTTGTCTCTAGGCGATGAACTTGTCCATCTAAAATGTCCTATAACAGATTAGAACATTGGAAATATCCCCCACACCTTAACACTTTGCTAGTGGCTACAAGAAAAAGGACAGAAACAGTTTATCCGAGCGTGGAACGTTTTAAAATTTCTCTACATGCAAGTGACGAATTTCTCGGCTGAAAGGTCTTTTTCTTCTCTGAGATCAATTAAGATCAGCCGTGCACCAAAATGAGCTGAGTGTCTCTCAGTTATTTGCATTGAGGTATAAATAACCAAATATATCAACTTTAAAGAAACAATGGAAGCCTTTTCCTGGGCAGAACCTCGAAGGAAGAAATTCTAGCTCATATTTGGTATAACTTGAGGAAAAATCGACGAAATATTTTCGAATAATATATTCTTTTGTTGTGTTAAACCTTTTAAGGGCCATTTTTTTCTAGTAATGGTATAATAAAATATTTTTGGATTAACGTTAGATTAAGAAAAGTAATTCATTTATTTTAATAGTTGGCATTAATTTTTTGTTCATTAATTTTATTAATTAATAATTAAATACCATGTCCATAATTAAGACACTTCGTTATGAATTCAAATAAGAAAATGGAACAGCCAGGATTTTATTTCATCGAACAATTTGATTAGAACTTATGCCAACCTTGAAAACTGCATTTAAAAATTCATGAAGTTGGTGATAAGTATACTTACAATGGCCTTGTGAAGGTTTCATGATGGGCTATTGAATAAATAGTAAACTATAAGTATATATATTTTCTTTCCAAAGTTATTAAATTTGTACATCTTAATAGCTTACATGCATCAAAAATAAAATATTACTTATTTAATTGAAATATGTAATATATCATCTTTTTGAAGGTAGAGGGGGCGCTATGTATTTTGGTCTGGGGCGTAGAAACGAATAAATCCGGCCCTGCGTTTCCTTCAGGGGAAGATCTGTTTCCCTTTGTAAATACTGAAATATTTCACTGCACGTAGGCCTCTTTTGGGTCATTCTCATGAAAAAGTTACAAATAGCTTTTATTTTACAAAAGTATGTAAAAAAACTTAAAAATTGCATGGATGTGTCCATTTAAGCTTGATAAATAGCCTTATATTAGTGGTCAAGTTTTTTGTTTTATTTTCACTGTTTTTTTATTTTCAAATCTTTGACCTGTCTGCGAAGGAGACATGATAGCCAACGGAACTTTTACATTTTAAACGAAAGCATAATTGACTAATTATTGGGCAGATTTGGTACAGGTTTATTTCTTATAATTAAACAATAAAATTAGTTATTGAAAAACAGCGCAAGAAAGCTTAACATTTTATACTAAATATCACTTTTTAAATGATGGCGCTGACTGTGCATTAGTTAAGTAATATTTACAAACAAGTTCAAATAAATGGAAGTCAACATTTTGCAGGAAAGTAATCAATTATATACTAGATTAAGGAATATCATATATTTATTTATTAATAAACAATCTGGTAAGTATCGTATTAAGCTTTTTCTTCTCTCTTCTCTTCCGAATTTGAGCATCTGATTGCTTCGTCTTTTCATTTTTTGATATTCCCATTTTTTCTAAAAATAAATTTAGCTATCAAAATGTTTTTATAAATTATTGAAGCTTTAATATTATAAATATTCTATAGGAATTCTTTGCCTTAATTCTTCTCGAGAATGTAATTTCAATTTTATTTTTAAAAATTGCAAAAGAAAATTGGCAAATTTCATAAAAAAATATCTACCAAAGAACTTTTAAATGATATTATTTTAATTCATCTAACTGTATCATGATTTAGTCCTTATTTTTTTATTATCCTGTTTGTTGGATTACATTTACATACACCCAGCAGATGATTTTTCGCAACAATATTGCACAATAAAATGCCAATTTAAATCAACCATAAACCAAAGCGGGACTTCTTTTTCCTCCAAACGCCTACTAAGAACTCCGTGTCTGCAGTTTTCAGTTTTATATTTGCTGCCCTCACATTTTTGACAGTCTTAAATTTATTTATACGAATTAAGTACCGTTTTGAATCTATAATAACGCTATTGGGGACGATCTTCTGAATTTTGAAATTTTTAATCTGATCATGAGAACGTCACCTGGAACAGCGCAACACTCTACAAAAGTCGGAAGAGCCAGAAGAAGGTGAAACGTCGGTATAACTTTGATCTCATTTCTATCTACATTTCTATTTCATCGCCCAAGGTGTTTTTGTTACTTTGGACAGTGTCTATAGCCGGCCATTATTTACCGCTCCACGCAACGCAAAAGGCATGATGTCACTCCACGCCGTCCCATTTTTTAGCCCATCCTTAAACAAATCATTCACGACCGTTCCAGGAAACGCAAATACATCCACTTGCAGTCACATCGAACCACCCATTTCTCCCGCCACAAACTTACCCCTCCTAGTTATTTCCCGGCAGTCTAAATGGGATGTTGGATATTGGGACAGGCTGGATTTCCATCCTTTCGCTCCGCAC
>BGPR01008545.1:43634-62933 GCA_013235015.1 Araneus ventricosus | reverse complement strand
CGTTAAAGGATTGGTTGTCTTTCGTTGTGCAAAATTGGGGCAATCCGTTAAAGGATTGTCTGTCTTTTTTATGGGAACACGATAACTCAAAACGCAAAATACTGTTTAAATCTGTGTATGACACCAGAATTGTGGATGCCCATAAAATTTTGTAAATGGAATGGGGAGGGGAAGGACAAAAAACAAATTATGACAGCATTTGTTTGTGATATTATAGGGCAATCCTCACGATTATCTGAAATGAAAAATGATTCTTTTTTGTTCTTTGATTCTTTACAACTCCATTTCGGAGTCCTGGATGAATTTAGCTTTGACAGAGAGGATTGAAATCAATCACCAGAAATTAATAAATCAGAAATAAGAATTTAACAATTTTGTTTTGATTAGAATAATATATCATACGTACTTCAAATTAGCAGCAAATGTATGCCAAGTGTTAACTTGGAACTTTTGTGATTCTTAGTGATTCAATTTATAATATGCATGTGAAATATCCGAAAAAAACAGAATGCAAGGTTTATCTCTCTTGAATTGAATCTATGGATGTACTTAGAAAATAACGAAGAAGGTACTTGCCTTCTTAGAATTCAAATCAAGAATCGTAATCCAAAACTGTAGACGTTTTTATCCTTTTGAATAAATCTTTTACTCAGTAAACATTTTCATCATAAAAATTAAGTCTTTGTCTCTTAAAAAATAGTAAACATTAAAATGAAGCATTAGTAGAGACATTTTCCTTTAGACTGCGAATTTGGATTTAACAGAATGTCAGTAAATAGATTTTTAAAATAGAATATCAAAGAATAAAAATTATTTAAGGCATACTGAATAAAAGAATATAATTTAGAATATAAGCATAAAACGAATGTTTCATCTTAATAATTTAAAACAGAAATAGATTGAAATATTTAACATTTATTTTTCATAATTAAGTCTGATAACTTTAACGTAAAAGACCAGTGAAAGATTAGAATTCAGATTACAAGAAATGGAAGTAAATACAAGAAAAGAAATAACAAACATATAACATTAAACAGAAACATTTAGAATTAAAATATATAAAAATCTCCTTAAATTTCGAGCCTCTAACATCGTAACATGATAATGTTTTAGGCTTGCTTTGTCTGTCTAATCTTTTTATTTTCTCGTATACGAAGTTTACAAAGAGAAAGTATTGTAATCGTCAAAAAATTCGAACTCGAGATTTTGACGAATCTCCACGTTTTATACCTCCCTGAGTCCGAAAAACACTATTTTGGAATTATGTCTGTCTGTCTGTGAACACAACTCGAAAAGTATTAGAGCTACGGGGATGAAATTTGATATGTGATCTTCACGCATAATTCGTAGGTTTCTATCAAACTTTGGACAATATCCGTCCACGGGAAGTCTATCTGTCTGTCCGTGTTCATGTGAACGCGATAACTCACAAACTTAAATAGCTAGGTAGATAAAATTTGGTTTACAGTTTTATCATCAGGAATGTAGGTTTGCGTCAAATGTTGGCCCCAATCCGTCAAACGGCTGACTGTCTGTCTGTCTGTATAATCGCATATTTTTGAACACAATAACGTCTTAAAAAATTACTTTGATGAATGAAATTGGGTATGTGGCCTTCTTACCTTAATGGCAGATTTGTGTCCACTTTTTGTGCCAATCGGTTAAAAAAAAGACGTTCAAATTGCGAATTTCGTTTTCTTTATCTTACACCCAGCCCTACTGGTAATCACGCCGGCTTCTAATTCCACTTCCGCGTTGAACGACTTTCGGAAATTGTGGTATGACGTTTCACTTATTTTTTTTTTCTCCGCTGCATTACGGGTTCCCGTTCGTTTCACTGCCTTTTAGCTTATTTTTTTCTCTACATTTGTTAGGAATATACTAGAAAGTTTAGGGCAGATTTCTCCGGTTGGTTCTGGCTTGATTACATCAGTCGTTGCATTCTGAGAGTAACGATTTTTATATCACGCAGTTTACAGACAGTATGCCAGCCTGAAAAGTTAAAGTTAAAAAACGCTCAGAATGCAACGACTGATGTAATCAAACCAGAACCAGCGGGAGTGGTCTGCTCTAAACTTTTAAGAAGAACACAGTTTGTTCGTACCATTTA
This sequence comes from Araneus ventricosus, assembly GCA_013235015.1. Taxonomy (NCBI): domain Eukaryota; kingdom Metazoa; phylum Arthropoda; class Arachnida; order Araneae; family Araneidae; genus Araneus; species Araneus ventricosus. The sequence continues at coordinate 60,823 of BGPR01008545.1, read as the reverse complement.
ATCGAAAAGTTCAAAGTTATTGAGATTTCATTTAGATTTCAAACAATTTTAACTTACTTTGTGGATACTTATTGTTCGCTTCTGGAATCAGGGTGATCTAGAGTTGAAAATAAAAATTACTTATTTATAGGAGGAAAAGCTTATGTAACATTCTTTAAGAAATCTTTACAATTTTTGTTGAGATCTCGAGTTATTACATTTTCAAGTTTGTCTCATGCATTTACACCATAGAAAGTGTTAATTATTGAAACTTACGAACTTTCAATAATGAATCAACTTCAAATTACATATTTACATTACTTCCAAAATGATTACCTTAGCGTTGTGGTTTTTTTGAAGTTTAAGCATTGAAAATGGATTTCCTAGCTGAAGATTGTTATAAAAATCTAATATTTTTTTAAAATACAAAAATTATAAAAAGAAAGCTAATATGTATTAAATTATTTGCACCTTACAGCAAAAACCAAATTCATCCGTGCATAAGAAAAGCATTGCATATGAAATTCATTATGCAGAAGAGATATTTCCCATATTTTGCTACCATCTAATTTCAACGACGACATTCTTTAACATTTTTCAACTTGTTTTTCTTCATATTCAATGCAATATATTCCACAAGACATTCAGGAACAATTTTTCTAAATATAAAATTACACATGGAAAACGTTTGCAAATTTATCCGGCAAATTCTCTTGCAGTCATGGCAGCTTAAATTATTCATAAAGACGATATAACCAGATTTTTGCCAGAAGCCATCATGGAATGAGTTTTTCCATTTGGTTTTATGTTCGACCCGCAGTTTCTCGCAGAATTAGATTCTTTCCATGCGGGGGTTTTACTGACTCGTATATTTTGACAGCTGCTTTTTCAGGACCTGTTTTATGCAAAAAAGTTGGAAAAAGTGCAGCTTCTGAATTCAGAAATGAGCAATCCTATTTCACTTTACACTTCCACAAAAATGTTCGTGCATGTCAGTTTCTGGAGCAAAAATGTTTGTTCGCTTGAAAACTTTTTCTCTCAACATGAATAAATGACTATATTTACATGTATACATGACAGATAAACTATATGACTCTTGAATAATTGGTATACTTATTCGATGCGAAATTGTATGACATGAATTTCTTTTTACGTCTTGAATTTTAGCTAATTAATTTATTGCGAAATGTTATTGCTGTTTTATTACTTTATCGCATTTGGAGTTCAAAAATATTTTACTCATATATGGTAGATCAATTATAAAAGAAGAATTCTCTATCTTGATCAATTTTTCTTACAATCATTCCTTTAAAAGCATCAGTAATTTTACTTGAATTTACAAGAAAGGTTTCAATTTTACCTTCCAGCTTACTACAGTCCTTATTTGGTGGATTTCTATGCTTTTCACGTGAACGAAATATTTATTTGATTTATGACTCTATTTATTTCGAATGAATTTATTTTTTACAATAATGATTAAAAACTTTAAGCATGAATGGACAAGAAATTAGGATTCAGTTATTCCATTTAGCTGAAAAATAATACATTATGCATTTTTTAAAATTTATATTAATTATTAATTTTCTTTAGTATTCTTCAATACGCTGATTAATTTTCTAAAGCTTTGTTGCAGGTGAAAATTATTACACTTCGTGCACATTTAGTATTACAGTTAATACATTTCGGTTTAAAATTTTCCAGCTGTGAAGCGTAGGTTATGTTTTCCATTTTTGTTATAAACATTTTTTAGTCGATAAAATTTCTTTAATTTTTCTGAAGAGGTTTTTAAATATTTTCAGTTGAGGGAAGCCTCCCCGAGAATGTTGGACAATTATTTTTGTTTGTTAAAATATAAGTTGTTCTTGATTAAAGTTGCCCTGTTCAAAGCTACCCATAGCCTTAACTGTTCATCAGTAAAGTTGAAACTTTGTGGAAGGTTAAATAAAGGGACGGTTAAAACATTCAGCGAAAGAAAAAGTTCTAAATATGGCCACCAGAGGGCGTTTTACCGTGAAAAATCATAGTACACATGTACAAAATAAATAAAATACTAATAAAGGGGATTCAAATTGTGGAGGAGTTGAAAATAACAGCAGACAACGATAAGAAGTAAGAATCCGGTGGATGACTTCATCAGAGGCCAAACATCCATGCAGATTCAAAAATGGAATAGGTTTTCTGTAGAGGAAAAAGACTTTAAGGTCTGATATTTAATATCCTCTTAAGGCCTGAACCCATTCCGGAATGTATTGGAAAGAAAAACATTTATCCGCAAAGAAGAAATTAAAAACAGTACACATGTAATTTTTTTCCGGAGTGACCTAGTGCTGTTATAAAACCTGCAAACATTCGTGGAAAATTTATTTTCATTATGATCGCCACTCATAATGATTTTGAGTATACCAGGTCTCGATTTATTTGTTAATTTTGTTATCTTTATCAAAACAGTGATGCCGCACCATCAGCTCTATGGAAATTTCGGATTCTGAAGGAGCTTCGAAAAGGTTCAATCGGAACTAAACGATTTCGGAAAATGATAATTGAATTTAAAGAAACAAAATAGTTGTCTATTCATCCTGGAAGAGGAAGAAAGCCCGTTTCTGCAAAGATAAAAGAGAAACTTGCTGTTCAATTAGAGGTGGATAGAGCTCCAAACTTCCAGGCCACCATCTGTGTTCACAATACGTTTTCTGATAATATTTGTAGGTTTTATAACAGCTACTGCATCACAAAAAATATTGCATATGTACTTCGAGTTTCACCGTAATATGCCCTCTGGGGAGCATAATTGGAACTAACCTTTTCACTCGCTTAATGCTTTCTCCATCATTTTATCAAGTCATCCACAAAGTTTCACACCTTCCTATAGAATGGTTTCGATTTTAGGCATCTCTGAATAGGGGAATTTTAATATGGACATCCTGTATTTTGAGTTCCAATTTAATTAAATTTATTTTGATATTTAATTGTATACTTTCTCCTCAGATTGCAGTTTTTTAAAAATACATTTTTTACTTCTAATAAATCTACAACTCTGATTAATTTTATTAGACGAAAACGTGAAATATTATGTTGAATTTTGTATTTGAATTAGCCTTTTTTAGCAATATTAATGCTGCTATCTCTTACAGTATTCTTAACTTTGTTATAATAAAGGTACAATGCTTTTTATTGTACTAGAATCATCATAAAGTCGCGTACAAGCAACAAAATTTGCATAATCTTTTCACGTACCAATTATCAAAATGTCACTGTCACAGGACGAAAGACACTGTGGTTGTCACCTGACATTTAATTGCACGTGACCTAACGATGTGCAGTGACGTCATATCCTTATTTCTTCTATAAGATGTTCAATAAATTCCAAAATTTAATCCACACGGGACATCTGATATCGTTTGAACCCGGAAATACCCCATTATATTAATTGAAAAGTTAATTTTAATACTTGTAAATAATCCTTATAGTGTTACCCAGAAGTTTAGTACTTAGGAATTAAGTGATAAATAGTTTTCCATGCTTCTAAAATGTATTTTTAAAATATTCAGTATATTGTTATATTAAGCATTATTATATAATATTATTCAGTATAGTACGGTATTATTTAACATGGTATAACATTATACAGTATTATATGACATTATCCAATATTATGTAAAAATATTGTACAATATTAAAAAAGTCTTACGTTTTACACTGTTTCAATATTGGGAAAAACATTGTGCAGTATTATTTTTGCGAATTTTATGATATTAGACAATATTATGTGCTACCTGGGTATGTAAATTTGGAATAACAAATATTATTTAATGCAACAAGTCCATTTTAAAAATACCGTGTCCTTACTTATTATTTTATTGATGGTAATTGTACATGTAATTATATAATTCAGTTTGTAAAATATAACTGTATAAAATATGTCAACATTATTATAAACTTTTGATAGTATGATATCTACTTTTGAATTGAATGCATTCTTATTTAAATCCAGATACTGACATATTAATGCAAAAAAATGTAAAAATATAGCCATAGACAAAACGGAAAAAACAAATGGTTTAATTATCTAAATGAGATTAGTGAAAAACTATATAGGAAAAAAACCGCGAAAAATTTTAATGCAATTATTTCAAATTTTATTTTGTAGACACTTCTGTTGCGATTCTTTAAAATGAATGACATTATTTTTTATTGGTTGCAACTTTCAGATGCAAAAAGTTAAAGGTAAAATGGCAGTTTTAATTGGTTTAGTTACAATAATTTATGAAGCCAGCAGAGTAAGAACTAGGAACAAGAAGAAAAAAATAAATGATTGAAATATATGCGGAAATACGCTAAAATAGAGAATTATAAATTTATTTCACTTATAATTATCTACTTTGGCGTATTCTCTTAAAAGACGAGCCAGAAATTTGAATCAATAATACTAAATATATATGTAATAATCTCACTTAATTTTACTTTAAATTCTAATATTATCTATTTTAAAATCTTAGTAAAGTCTTAATGTATTCCAAAATCACTTTTCTTAAACTCCAGTTTCGTTTTATTTCCCGCGCTGGAGGTATATTAAATCTCTCGCTTGGCATATTTATTAGTAAAAGGATATTTTAATCCTTTCCACGTGCACATATAAATCGCGAATTCGGCGTCTTTTTGGCGCTAGACTTTTCCCTAAAACACTTAGGTAATTTGCTAAAAATAGCTATTATTCCCTTCACTTTGATCACGTGTTCATCTGTTAAATCCCTATCTGAGAAAATGCAGGGATTTTCTGTTCTCTTTTGGCTTGAAACCTTAAACTAAGATGCACGTATGGCTGCCACTCTCATAAAAATGACTTAAATATTTGGATAATAAAAGAAAATTGCTTAATAACTCGGCTTGTTAATGACTACAGCGACGAAAGCATTATATATATTTTTTGTATTTTAAAAGACTGTAAATAAGTTGTTAATGTAAACTCTACCAGCCTCTATATACAGTGGAATTAGGTTAATTCAAATTTGTCGGTAATTAAAATTGCTTTTCTGGTCCCTTGAATTCCTATTAAAATAATGTTAAAATATCGTCAATTATTCGATTTATTTAGGTTAATTCGAAGTCAAAACTAAAAAGTTAAGAAAAGTTTATATTACTTACTGAATAGCTATCTTTAGTATAATACGTCCGCTGTGAGATTAAATGAATAATTTTTCAATACCTTTAATCACTCGAAGACCTTACTGTCTCTCTGTATTTTTGTTTATTTTAAAGCTTTATTGAAGTTGATTCAATATTTGCTGTTTGTTTACTACAATTATTTACTTATTTATTGAAATTTTTATTTTTTAAATTATTATGTTTTATTTTAACTTATTATATTTTATTTTAAATTGTTATATTTTATTTTAAATTGTTATATTTTATTTTTAATTATTTTTACTTTTTTTTGTTAAAATTACTTACTGTAAATTTGCTTTGTTTATTAAAATTACTTACCCTTGATTTACTTTACTTATTAAAATTACTTACCGTTAACACACTTTATTTATTAAAATTAATTACCGCTTATTTACTTTGTTTAACAAATTTACTTAACGTTTATTTATTATTTATGCATTATTTATTAAAACTGATACAATCAAAAAAATCCTTACAGTCATTTTTAGGTTAAAAATTATTGTTTTTTCTTGTTATACTCTATTTTACATACAGTTTTTCTTAATTCGAATTTTTGGGTAATTAGAATTTTTATCGCTATACGAGAGCTTCGAATTAGGCACTTTTTTACTTTTGAATAAGCCACTCAATTTATATAGTTCCCCTATATAAATTAATTAGTAAAACAGAATACAAATTAACTAATATGAAAGAAATTAAATATTACACTAAATACAAATTAAAATATAAAAATGAATCAAAATTTATGCTAATGCAGCTGTATATACAATGCATCTCTGGGATTATAGTGAAGCGTTTCGTTTATCTTCAGGAAACTGCAAGCTCATCATCTTTTAAAAAATAACTTAACGTTCCAGAAAAATCGAAAATACAAAGTTTGAGAAAGTTAGAAGACCAAAGAAAAGAAACGTGATACTTCTTAAGAATTAAAAAGTGTTTTAAACTTGGATTGATAAGAGAATTTTCTAGCGAAAGAATTGATAACTTTGTATTTGTCTTTTAAAACTTTTCCTTCGATTTGCTTTGAAATGGAATTTGACGTCTTTTTTTCGCTTTATGGCCAAATTTCCATTAGAATAAGCTTCGTCGGAAAATATTTTAAAGAATTCTTTAATTTCGATAAAGCTGTTTCATTTTAGAAAAGGCGGGGAAAAAATATCTCCTCTTTGAAGCACAAAGTTGTTAAATTGTTGAGTGACCTTGTTTCGAAAGATTGCCAAAACTGATTGCTTTTTAAAAAGCAGATACAGACGATTTTAATGCAAATGCATTTGAAAATGAAGTTAAAAATTTATAACACTCAAATTTTAAATTTGTATTGTTATGATATTATTTATTAAAATAATGGCAATGGAAGTACTGAACCATTTAATTTGCAAGAAGTAATAAAATGTTTGAAGTTTCAATAATATAAATTTATTATTCCAATATTTTAGAGAAAAATAAATATAAAAAAATGAAAATTTAGGAAAAGAAGCAAAATTTAAAAAAAACAACTATTGTGTTAATAATGAATTTCAAATGTCAATATTCAATACCACGCCATCAAATTTTGTGACAATTATTATGTATATTTTGAATACAAGCAAATAAACGAAGGCACTATCAGTTTTATAAAATATTCTCAATTCAGTAGACCAAACATATTGCACTTCTATGAATTTTTCCATCTTATTCAAAGCGTTCGTAAAATTTTGAATACTAACAGTCTCGGCATTTTATCAATTGATATTTCCTCAATATGATTGAAAATTGTTATACTACATTTATACTTTACAACATAACAATTTGCCATTTAACGTGCGCATGTGATATATGAGATTTTAGAACTGCGTATGCCTTCTGCTCACTACTCCTGCGCACTAAATTATAGTTGTACAAAACATCTACACTATTAAAATTCGACGTGTATGTATGTATGTATGTATGTGAGGCTATCTTCTCACTGAACGGAGAAGCGCGCGGAAAGTACCAAAAGATGGGGAGTAATCCAAGGAATCCATTTCGACCATTTAAATTCCGAAATTTTAATTAGTAAAAAAAGATATTAATTAAAAATTAATTTGCAACAGTACTTTTCATTGGTGCGGCGCAATTCAAATAATTTTCATTGTTTAAACAAATATTTAATTGCGTGTTTCTGTTTCATTGCTGAAAACAGCAACAATGCAATATGGATTCCTCAACAATGCAATATAGATGGCGTTGTGTGGACGGAATGTTTGAACCACTCTTTCCTTTTATTTAGGAGAGAATGTTGGGCATGTGTCACGTGATCTCACTTCTTCTCTCCGCCAGGGAATGACGAATTCTTTGAAATAGCCCGTGCAACGCTGGGCAATGCAGCTAAAATTTGAATAAATCGTATTTTAGAACATCAGGATTTCCTTTTTTAGCTACCTTTCTGTTTCCTTTCTTGTGCCTATATGATGCTTAGAATGTATTTCGAATTTAGATCTTAATTTTCAGACTAATAGAACAACCTACGTAGAATGTTCATATGGGTAACATACAAAGTAAAATATCCTGTGAAATTTAGAAAGACTGAGAAATACATGATAACCATCAATGCTATTGCTGCTTTTAAGATGGGAAACAGACCCATTTTGAATGAATAATTACAAATAATTGGAACCACATGCCATGAAAGAAAAAACCAGGAGCACTTTCTCAACATAATCCTTACACGAAACATATTAACTATTACTACGGCACATAGTAGGTCTATCAGTTTTCCAAATGACAGTAGTTAAGATAATGGCTAGATTAGAACTCCATATCAGCAATTCCCTTTGTTGTTGCAGAGCCAACTGGATTAATAGTTTGGCGTAATAATATAAAACAGAGAAAATTCTCATTTTCTATTCTGACCGAAGAAGAGTAGCACAGAAGAATCGAGAATAAAAATGAAAACTTTCCAGTAAAATATAGAAGAAATACTTAATTTATGTAATATATTTATTTTTTACATAGAAATATTTATATTTCAGAAATCTGTTTTTGGTAATATATGTCTCATTACAATTAGGAAATAAGTGAAAGCATTAGTTGATTTCTTTAAATAATGTTAATTTTCAAATATTTTCCTGCTTATATCATAACGGCAGGTAATACAATATTTTTCAAATTTCATTTTGTTGGATTGAATATCTCATCTGTAAATTTATAGAAATATTGATGAAATCACAGTATCATTTTCTGTTATTCAAAATGGTTCAATATGGTGCCTTTCTAAAATGGCTTAGAATTTTTAAGAAGAAACTCAGAGACTACAAAATTGTTAATGCTATAGAATCTTGAATTTGTGGACTAATAATGATTTGCTTTATCTTGAATGGAAATGTTTTTCAGAGATTCGAAAATACAAATGCAAAAAACTCTACAAACTAAACATTTCATGATAGAAACATCAAATCTTGTGTTCAGTGTAGAGATTTATTAAGTTTTCCGGTAGACCAATTTCCCAGAAGTCAAAAGATTCAGTTTACTGTGACATTTTATCTTTATAAATAACTTTTCAGCTTCTCTCTTATTGTTTACTAGAAAATCACCCGTCATGGTAAGACGGGTGCAAATTGTCTCTTCATTCGAGAAACTTCCCGTCAAATTTGGAGTGTTTAAATAAATATATATGAAAGAGAAATGTTTAACAATGATTGAAAACAAATAAAATAAACATATGTTTTATGACAGAAAATATTTTTTTTATTTACATATTTCTTTATTCAAAAAACCTCTGGGGAAACAACATTCCATGTGAAGTATTTTTCGTTGTTTAACAATTTCCTTATAATTCAATAACCATGAAATTCTCATATTGTCAAACGTAGGTCAAAAGTTAAAATTTCAAATTAATTCTTTTTCGAAATTCTAACCAAAACAAAGCACTGCTCTGCTTGTCAAACGTTGCCAAAAATATTATCAAATTTTATCATCACTATTGCAATAAATAACCAGATGCATCGTGGCGTCCAAACTATATCACGCGCATGATATACCACTGACGTAATTTACTACTTTCTATTAAAAAACGGAAATTAATTTGAAATGTGTTATTAATATAATTTAACATTTCTCGGGAACTTCTGATCATAGCGAGATAAATTTTATATCAATCGATAGCAAATTTTATTTCACTATTTTAGAGCTATTAAATTTGAAATTAGAACGACAATTACTCTTTTAGTTTTAAAATTACAGAATTTTAGGTTCTCTAACAATGAAATAATGCTGATTAATGTCTCGTAGTGCATTGGCCCGAGTTTTATTGTTGGTGACATCAGAGCGTTACCGAGAGACATATCTAGGCTATTATGTTAGTAATATTTTACTATTATGGGCTATTATGTGAGTAATTTTTTATCTCTAACAATGCAATAATGCTGATTAACGTCTCGTAGTGCTATGGCGCAAGTTTTATTGTTGCTGACGTCAGAGCGTTACCGAGAGACGTATCTGGGCTATTATGTTAGTATTATTTTACTATAACGTTAAATAATATTCATTTCATTTTTAACCTTTTAAAAGTATTTAAAAGTCATACCTTTATATAATTACTTTTTATTTTGGTACATAAAGGGTCTTAAAGCATTCCAGCGGGAGCTGCATCCCCTAAACTTTCTCGTATACTTCCCCAAAAAATTTGCTGTTTCCCCTCCCCCCGCGTGGATAAAAAAATTCGAATCTACTGTAACCCAGAATCCAATGACTATCAGAAGATTTTTCATTGTAGATTATAGTGATTGTAAAATATTTAGGTAAAGAATCAAATTCAAAGAGATGCGTACCAATTATAACGCATCTAAGCACATACTTCCACTCTTGCCGGCTCAAGGACAAAGTGATGTAATCCTTTTGCTTGCACAGAGATTGCTACCAGTACGCAGGCGTATGGAGAATCGGATTACAAAAATTAATTATGCAATTTGAACGCCTTTTTTTTAACCGATTGGAACTAAATTTGGGCGCAGACCTATAATTAATATTAGCAACCGCCATGCCAATTTTTATTTATCTAAGCCAAAGGGTTTAGGAGATATAATTTTTACAAGTATGCGATTATTCAGTCCGACAAGCCATCAACCCTTCAACGGATTTCGTCCAAAATTTGATGCGACCTACATTCATGATGTTAAAACAGTGTACCAAATGTTAGTCATCTAGCTATTCAAGTTTTTGAGTTGTAGTGTTCACATGACCGCGGACAGACAGACAAATAGACTTCTCGTGAACGGATTTTATACAAAATTTGATAGAAACCAACAAATGATGTGTAAAGATCACAAACCAAATTTCATCCCAGTAGCTCTAATAATTTTCGAGTTATCGTGTTCACAGACAGACAGACATAATTCTAAAATTGTGTTTTTCGGACTCAGGGAGGTCTAAAACGTGGAGATTCGTCAAAATCTCGAGTTCGAATTTTTTGACGATTATAACACTTTCTCTTTGTATATTTCGTATGCGAGAAAGTAAAAAACAATTTTTATTTAATTTTAGGTGAACGATTTTCAGTTTTTAACAAAATTAAACTTATTAAATTTTAGAATTTTTAAAAAAATCCCATTGAAATTATTCAGGGACTGTAAGTCGATTGTCGTTACTATATGCCACCTAATTGGGTTATTCAGTTTTGGACTGTTTTTCATGATAAAGATAAAAGATACTAGAAATAGAAAACGCTTTCAGTCATCGTAGCGTTTTAATTGCTAATTTTGAAGTATTTTAATCGATGAGATTTGAAAAGACTTACCCTTTGTCGTCTTATAGATAGGAAGTATTCACGAATTGGTCCAGTACTGTTCTCTGTCCTTTCTTTGACACGGATTTCGTTGGATAGTATAATGCAACAGATCAGTAACTGCGTTGCGGATCTGGGGTATTTTTTCAAGAAAATTCATTGATAATCTGATAAATTCTGAAACGGGTGGAATTTTGAGACTGCTATGCATGACTTAAGGTCTTACATAACCCCACCGGGGAGCAGCACAAGTACGTGGAAGAGAATCTACCGAATAACGGTTATTGCAAAAATAACCGGTTTTCTGTTATTTAGGTTTCTTTTACCTCCGGTTTAACCTGGCGGTTATAATTGCTCAAATAACCGGTTTTCGGTTTCTTTATAAAAACACAAACAACGTTTGTAAACAAATTTCTTTATTAATATTGTTTTTACAGGAAATAAATTCATTGGTCAATGCTTATCTGTTCATAAAGACTATTTCAGTAATCCGTCAACCAACAGACGCCTCGAGGAAGCGGTTGTCATCGATTCGCCTAAGACGATGAAATTCAAATGTTCATAGCTTTGGTAAATTTTTGTCTAAGTGAACTTAAAATAGAGCCTATCTTCCAATTCGGTTTTTAAATCAGGTTATTGGATTTAAAAAACCCGGTTATAACCGGGGCAAAAGATAACCGAAACAGAAAGTCGGTTTTCGGTTAAAACTGGTAGGTTTTTCGCATCCCTAATTCCGGATAAGTAAGTGGGGTTTGCTTCCCTGGTATGGAAGCAAAATCCCTGTTATGGAAGCAAAATCCCTCTCAATCTCGGAATGAGTTGCCTCTACTCTGATGACGGAAAGCACCTCCCGGGAACAGAGGATCTTTGACTGTGACCGATGATGGCTATAAGGACTCTACGCTCAGTTTCCGACTGCTGTCGCCACGACGACCATTCAATTTACTCCTACTGTGACCGATGATGGGTATAAGGACTCCACACCCAGTTTCCGACTGCTGTCGCCACGACGACTATTCAATTTACTCCTACTGTGACCGATGATGGCAACTGGGAATACCACCACGCCATCTATCGGCTAGCACACTAACTCACTGGGATTTGATACAACGCCGATACAGCTAAGGTCTCTTTTTCTTTTGAGCACACCTTATCTTAAAATCTAGACATCGAATATTTCGGCAACTTTAATACTTCCCTTTATATACTTCGTAAATGAAAAAGTTAAGAATCAGAAATATGTGCACAAATATTTTGTAAGAATATTGAATCGAACCAAGGACACATAATATACCGCCAAAATTTCGCCAGTGTCTATTAAACTATTTCATCGTATAATGATTTCTTTAGTTCCGAAAATAATAGCCTGCATATGGAATTTAAATTAACTGGAATTTCTATCATCTCCTGGCACCACAAAGAGTGAGAAGCAGAAAGAAATTGACTTATTGATTCACTTCTGAGACATATTGATTTAATGCTAAGCGCGTGTGTATTCATTATACGACAGAAATGGATTTCTTCGTTTTCTTTGATGCATTTTCTTCTGAAAGATCAAATGAAAGAAGCCCGAAAGATGAAAAGCAAGCCGAAGTTCAGAATTTCTTCGTTTTATAACAGTGTTCTCTTTCTTGGGAAAACTTCATCCTGATGGATTATTCGGATTGAAAATGAAAAGTCAGAACACGTTTAATCAAAGAAGCCAGTATGTTCTTGTCCTGCTGATGGATGGCGATGTTTTATGAATCTCTTCCGTGCTCTTAATTGGAAAATGAGGATGGATGAAAGTTCCTGGTTTTTATATTAGCGTTTGAAACAGAAACACATATTACACAACAATGAGGAGTTAACTACCAATTAAAAATTATTTCAATTTGTTATATTTATTAATAGAGTTGTTGAAAAGGATTTTATAAGGTACTAAATCAATCTAATTTATCTTAAAACTGGCTGTACAGTTCCCTTACAGCAGATTTTTAACGTACGACTACTTTCCTCCCATTGGGGTCTCAGGAAGAAAATTGATTCACACGCCAGAACGCCACAAAACTTGGTACAGGAGATCCTTTATATCTCGATAACTACATATGTTAAAAACATAACTAATGTCTCATTTTAGAGACAAAGGGTAACAACAGAAGTTACAAAAAAAAAATGAAAATAGGAATTGCAGTTCAGCGGCTACTGAGTCACAAAGTTGGGCAAAAGTATGCATGAATTGGTGACGCGATCCGCTATATCTCGGTAACTGTTATCGACATATGTTAAAAACATAATTAATGTCTTATTTTAAAGACAAAAACTTACGAGAAACTTCGAGAAACAAAAGAGTCACGCGATTAAAGTAGTCCTACGCCTTTAACATCAGCGGCTGTTTGAAAAGACAGGCTCCCGTCATTTTTTTATTAATGATGTATATTTAATATAATTGGAAATTATAAAAATATACATGTTTAAAATAATGTATATTTTTGATAGTAAAAACGGCTACTGCTGTAGTTTGATGTTACACTATATTCATCAATATTCTAATAGCATTCCTTTTAGAGCTTTTAAGATTCAGGAGAAACGCAGCGGGAAAGAGCATGCTTCCCCTCGTCGAGAGAAAACCTCGGAAAAGTACCGATTTCTACTGCTGCGCATGCGCAGTAGCAAAGCACCTGCGCTCCGCCCCACGGTTTGTGAAGGAAGGGAGGTGATGTCCGGAATACAGCACCTCCCTCTCTTACAAAAACGGTAGAAGAGGAGTTTTAACGTTTTCCCACAACAGCAAATTTCCCCTTGAGTCTGAAATTTGAATATAAATAAAAAAAGTGAGGGATAATTATTGATAAATAAAAAATAATTAAAAATAACATACCATTATTGTTTTCGTTAATAAATATGCGTACGTGTCTATATATTTTGAGTAAGAAATGTGAGTAAGAAATGCAAGAAAAATAATCGAAAACATTTATTTTGAAATTTTATTTTTAATTAAACATTAGTAATTTCTTTGTCAAAAGTCACCTACATCAAGTCAACAATCATATATTTAGTTTTCATTAACTAATAATTAATTATTCTAAATTAATTAGAAAAGGCAAGTTATGCCGAAAGGCATCTCTGCACAATGTAGCCGTGAGGTTATAGCACCTCATGGCTACAACGCACGAGCCGCCATTGCCCCTTCAGTCTCTTTTTTACTTTCTCGTATACGAAGTATACAAAGAGGAAGTATTGTAAACGTCAAAAAAATTCGAATTCGAGTTTTTGACTGATCTCCACGTTTTAGACCTCCCTGAGGCCGAAAAACACAATTTTGGAGTTATGTCTGTCTGTGAACACGATAACTCGAAAACTATTAGAGCTACGGGGATCAAATTTGGTATGTGGTCTTTAAACATAATTTATAGATTTCTATCAAATTTTGGACACAATCCGTCAACGGGAAGTCTGTCTGTATGTCCGCGGTCATGCGAACACTATAACTCAAGAACTGGAATAGCTATATAGATAAAATTTGGTACACAGTTTTATCGTCATGAATGTAGGTCCGCATAAAATTTTGGGCCAAATCCGTCAAAGGACTGACTGTCTTTCGGTCTGTATAATCGCATACTTTTTTCCCTTTTGAAACTAACTCCAAGAGCATGCGTACTGGTAGCAATCTCTGGTAGTAATGGCTGCGCACGCGGTAGGATTACGTCACTTTGTCCATGAGATGGTAAGAGTAGAAAATCGGTTCGCATTTAATCGCACGCATCTCTTTGAATTTGATTCTTTACGTAAATATTTTAGAATCACTTTAATCTACAATGAAAAACCTTCTGATAGTCATTGGATTCTGGATTAGAGTAGGTTCGAATTTTTTTTATCCACTCAGGGGGAAGGGAAACAGCACCTTTTTGGGAAAGTATACGAGAAAGTTTAGGGGAGACCACTCCCGCTGGTTCTCCTAGTAGTTTGAATTATAAATGAAATATTTTTAAATAGCTGTTACAAGTTTGAATAAAAAGCGAGACTCAAACCGAATATTTTGAAATGCCTTGCAACTGTTATTTCTCATACATGCGCAATTATTTGTAGCTTAAGAACATGCCTGACTTTGTTGAATTCCTTCAGTTTGGTTTAGTCACATCAATAACCCATTTTAAAGCAACAGGAGGGTTATTTTGGGAGGGACCTCGTAATTCTGAACCGCGGTCGGATGACAAGAACGATACCTACACCCTATAATAGCACCCCCTCTCCAAACTTACGCGCCACAGCAGCGGGAGGACGATGCCGGCATATGATACTCTATGATTGACTTCCGCTAATTCCAAGGTTTATATCTTTCTGGCCTTTTGCACAACGTAGTAATCAACTTCATATCAAAACTAAGTGCCCAACAATACTCATATTGGCGTATGATAATATGTAAATTACTTGTGCCAATTTCAAGTTTTATATCTTTTGGGTCTTTATAAAGTAAAACTATTATTAAAATGAAATCTTCCGTACAATTAGGAATGAACAAAAATTTTTGCCTGATATTCACGGAATTTATTAAAAAAGTGCAATAAATGCAAAAGCTTCTTGAAATTTGCATCCATTTAAGCACGGTAATTTTAACCCGGGATGCAGCACTTGTAAATACATTGCCGTCTCCCATTCGGAAGTAGTAACGGCGATAAATTAAACAAAGAAACTGTGACAAAGTTGAAAAGAACTTGTGTTCCTATTCCTTATTTTTCTCTTATTGCTCCTTGAGACAACTGAGAACACGGCAAGAAAACAAGAAAAAAATATTTTTACGAAAAAAAGAAACGCAATTTGTTTTCCGTTCCTGAAGTGTTTCCGACGTTACCTGGAACGGAAAATAAATAAAGTATACTTTATAATCTTTCTATAAAAAAGAGCATTTTCTTCCGAAAGCAAAATACCCAGTTAGCGAGAAATCAGGTTCTGCATCCATTTTTTTCTTTCATGAATGTAATTGCTTTTATTTGTTGCAAGAAGGGCTCAATTTTTCGAACACTGCTATTTCTATTTTGTGATGTATTACTCACAGAGAAGTGCATCATTATCTTTGAAAGAATTCTTTTTGATCTGTTAACGTAGTTGGATTGAAGAGAATTTTTGTTGTTAAGTCACTTTTGATAAGTAGAAGCTTGTATGTTTGGGTAAGAAATTCAATAATTTTATAGAAGAATCTTGAGATTGATATTCCGATGCTTTTTTAACAATCCTAAGAAATTGAAAATTAATTACCATTTTATCATAAAAATAATCTCAAGTACTTTATATAGAAATATATTATGACTTCTTGCATTATTTGTTTAGCAATGTATCTAGGTTTCATTGCTTCAAATTTTAATTTTTAGCTTGTCTTCAGCTATTACTTATCTTTAATCATATGGAAATTAAATTTTTCTCTCAACATGACTGATCATATACTGAAATAATTTTTAAATGTGGCGCTAATATTTAATCTCTCTCTACTAAGGTAGCCATATCTAAAATCCGAGCAAAAGGACAGGGGATATTTAGTCACTTCTTCGGAGATATTCGGCGTCTTTTCACAATTTTGGTGGTTAAAATATTCGAGAAATTTATATTCAGCTAATTGAGTTTAGTTTAGTTATATTAACGTCCCGTTTTGAAGCAACACGAGGGCTATTTTGGGATGGACCTCGTAATTTTGAACCTCGGTCAGATGACGAGGACGACACCTGAGCTGGCACCCCCCTCTCCAAACTTCCACTCCACACCAACGGGAGGACATTTGACCACTACGTATGATTTAACGTGCAACAGGCCCCATACACGGCGGATCTTCAGTGGAATCGGGTTTCGAACCTGGAGCCCTCCGGCCCCAAAGCCGAAACCTTACCACTAGGCCACCGCGGCCTTCAGCTAATTGAGAGAGGTAAGACAAATAAAAAAGATATTTATTTTCTGAACCTAATAAAACATATTTTATTATCTGTACCTAATAAAACATATTTTATTATCTGTATCTAATAAATCATATTTTATTATCTATACCTAATAAAACATATTTTAATATATGTACCTAATATAACGTATTTTATTATCTGTACCCAATAAAACATATTTTAATATCTGTACATAATATAACGTATTTTATTATCTGTACCATCTGTACCTAATAAAACATATTTTAATATCTGTACTTAATATAACATATTTTAATATCTGTACCTAATAAATCATATTTTATTATCTGTACCTAATAAAATATATTTTAATATCTGTATCTAATATAACTTATTTTATTATCTGTACCTAATAAAACATATTTTAATATCTGTACCTAATA